>PVIC010009353.1:0-34933 GCA_004025085.1 Thryonomys swinderianus
CTTTGTAGTTCAGGCTGGCCCTGAGCTCACTATGGTGCCCAGGCAAGCCGCCGCGAACTCAGCAATCCTCCTGTCTCTGCCTCCCAAGTGCTGGGATTACAGGCGTGAGCCACCACGCCCAGCATTATATGTGGTAACCGGGGATCGAACTCAGGTCCTTACGCTTGTGAGACAGGCGCCGGAACCACTGAGCTAACCCTCCGGCCCTCAAGGTATTTTTTTAAGGTCAGGCATATTCCATTGTTTGATAATGTCCTCTTACACACGTTCCAATTTTTACTTTATCCTTCCTGCTTTCTTTCTTAGTCCTGAGTCATTTTATCTTTTATTTGCATGCTATTTCTCTTCATTGTCTTTCACCTAAAACATCTTAGTGTTTTAGTTCACTTAGAATGGTCTGTAGCTATCTTAAAATTTCTTTTCTCTTTGACCCAAAATTCCCATAGTGTGATGCCTATTTTTATTTTCTTCTTAAACTGCTATTTCTGTTTGCTGCTTTTGCCCAATTATAGGTAGAATACTCATCAATGGTCTCCTAACTGGGGAATCGTAGAAGTATATGTTGCAGTGCTCTTTCTCATTGGTTGCTCCCTTTCCATTTGGAATCCCTTTCTACACTGATCTCAAGATTTTGCATTCATTTGACAGCTCTCTTTATTCCTCTTGTGCATTCTTTTCCTATGTCTTTCATGCATTCTTTCTTTGTATACATTTTAAATACTGTTTATAGAGTTGGAGCTATAACACATCATCTTTTTATTTTTATGACTTTCCCACTTACTAATTATTATGGTTTTAATTATAAACTCATATACACAAATGCATGCAGATGATTCTTAAACTTTTGCTATTGCCTTGGCTTTTTCCAAGGATTGGAGAAGCTCTAGAAATATTTGGCTAATTTTTTTGCTTGCCATTGGAGTTATCACTCTTTTTCTTGTGGTTCATACTAACTCTTATCTCTATAATGCTTCCTCAAAATTGGGGGAGAATTTCTAGTTCTTTCTGACACAAGTTTCAGGTGATATTTCACCCATAAAGCCTTCTTTAATCCTCTTTTCCCTGACACGTGGGTTCTTTCCTCTAAGGTTTTATCTTATCTAACACATTATTTGTTTGGATTTACCAAAGTTCCTTCACATTAAAGCTACCCACAATCACACTTCTAGAATTCAACCCAGTGCCCGCTTCTCTCAGTGCCTCAAGCATTTCAGCGGTGGAGAGAGCCGTTTTTGCAGTCACACCTCCTCTTGAACCCACATCTAATTCGTCAGTCCTACCATCATGAGCTCTGCGGTACAAACTACCGTTATAGTTAGTGACTATCACATCTCACTGTTTTCATGGCTCGGTTCTAGTCATCACCCTCTGCTCATACTGATTCATTTTAACCTGATCAGTTTCTTTCTTTCTTCCCTAGTCTTTCAGCCTATGTGCTCACAGCAGGCAGAGTGATCCTTTAAAGACACGAGTTGGTATATGTTATAAACAATTAAAATCTTCCAATGTTTACATTTTGCTGTAAAAGAAACCGAACGTTCATTGCTCTCCAGGGTTTTGCCTGCTGGGATCTTGGTCAGCTTTGCATCAGTTTACCAAGTGCCTGAGAAAGTCAACTCAGGAAGAGAAAAAGGGTTTGGGATCACACTTTTGGAAGTTCCAGTCCTTGAGTGCCGAGTCCCATGGCTGTGGGCCGGGTGAGGGGCATTATGGCAGGAGTGCGGGGCAGCTCGAACTGCTCCCCTGTTCTGTCAGGAAGCACGGAGTGAGAGAGACGCCTGGACCTGGGCTTCCCTGCAGAGTCCTCCCACTGGCTTGATGGATGTCCCACCGTGTCTCACACAAAAGGTGGTGGAGACCACCGCGAGTGAGCTACAAATTCATAAAATGACTTTTCATATTAAAAGCCTGAGTCTGCCTAGTGGCCCCCAGTGGCTGCCTGAAGAGCCAGCAGCTGGTGTGTGGGAAGGGCGAGGCTCCCCACCCCAGGGCTTACAGCAGAGCTCTCCATGATCCGTGACGCTGAAGTCTTGGTATTAGGACCGTAGAGCAGCAATGGGCAGCAGGACTCATACAGAAAACAGCCATAGAAGCAGAAGTTAACCTATAGGAAGAAACAAATTTCCTAATAGTACACTCCAGGGGGGTGTGATGGCAAACTTTATTTAATTTTTTTCATAGGAACAGCTATATGTGTACAACTATACATATAGAACTATTTAGTCATGAGTCACATTATCTTAAAATTAGGCCAAAAAGTATATACATGAAATATAAGTTTTTAAAACAAATTTATAAGCACAAGGTGTGGTATTGTTAAGCAGGTTTGAAATGTGGTACAATGGATTTCTAGAACTCTTTGCCTTAAATGACTCATGCTCTATAGTCATTGAATTGCAACTCTTTCTTTCTCCAGCAGCCTCCTGAAATGACAATTGTATTTTCTGCTTCTGTACAATGCATTGTTTTTCTGTAATTGGCTTGTTTTACTTAGTATAGTGTCCTTAAAGTACATCTATCTGCATAACATACGAGAAGACTTTCTTATTTTAATGTCTGAATAATGTTTCATTCCACATATGTACACACACACATATAGCATAATTACTTTATTCATTTGTTCATTAACATTTGAAAGATTTTACAGTTCAGCTTTTGTGAATAATGCAACAACAAACATGAGACTTCAAATATTTCTTCAAGACTCTGATTTTAATCCTTCCCACAAATAGCCAGAAACAATAGGATTTTGGATGTTTTGCTTTATTTTTCCCTGGGAAATACACTTTCTATAGTTCAATACACTTTCTATAGTATTGAACCATTTTATATATCCTCCTATATTGTGTACAGGCTCTTTGTCAACACCCTCATAACTTTTTTTTTTCTGTTTTGTTGTTCTTTATTTGATAATGGTCATTTTTAACAAGAAGGAGGATATGTCTCAGAGGAGTTTAGATTTGCATTTCCTTGATGATGAATATTCCTGTTGGCTAATTATGTCTTATTTCATGAATTACACACTAAATAGTGTGTGTACTGAATCAAAAATGTTTTAATAACTAAATAGTGCACACTAATGTATGTGTCCAAGTCATTATCATGCAGTGAGTTTTCAAATGAGTGCCATAATATTATCACTGTTCTAATATTTATTAAAATATTTTATTTTCCCTTTGGATTTGAAAATGCTGGTCAAAATATCATTATGTAAATGTAAGCACTTAAATGATTAGATGTTTGTGAAAGTCTATAATGTGTATCATGTGATCATGTGAGTCAGATTTTTTTCAAAGTGAAGAGATGATAGAATTCTTATGTTGAAAATATCAAGTTCTGTATTATGGTTTTGGAGATATCTAAACTATTCTATTTTGACAGACAATAGTTATTAAAATAATTTTTCAAATGGAGAAAATGATCTTTGTTTTAAATTGCCAATTGTATAAAAGTAGAGTCAAATTCAAGTATCAAACTATAGGTATTTTAATAAACATACATCTGAATGGAAAAAGTAAATCTAAGAAAGAGTTAAACAATGCAAAACTCTTGGCAAAACATCAGAATGTCTGCTGGTAATTGCAAAGTTATTAAAAAATGAAATAAAATGAAAAATGGATAGATGATATATCAGTTTAAGTCTCTTAGCAATAGAGAAAATCAAGTGAAGAAATGTACTACAAGGGCAGGAAAGTCTTTGGAGATTCAAAGACTAAAAACGTAAAATTATAACTTTTGAACCCAGGCCGACCTCATCCAACTAACTTTTAAATTGTTTGGACTGTTAATGCACAGCATTAACATACATTTATAACTGACTAATTTATGCCTTAGGCATATACTACTATGTGCATTTTCATATTCTTGCTCATCTGCCACATGTTTTATTCATCAAGTCATTTGTTGGCCAGGGGCATAATTACCAGGCCAACAAATTAATTCAGTGCTATATCATTGTTTTTGTTCATTTTTCTCCATGGTTTCCATTTGAGTGTTTGGGTATATACTGACACATATCATGCATACTTGGGACTGGGGATTTAGCTCAAGTGGTACCGAGCCTATGTTGGGAGCACAAGGGCCTCAGTTCGATTCACAGTACTGCAAAAACAAAACAACAACAACAACAAAACTACCTCATGCGTGCTTATCTGTGGATAGGATCTTTGAGACAATGATATTTAATGAAATGACAGACATTGGATTTAATAGAGTTATGACACTTAACAGATCTGATGAGTTAATTTGTTTTTTTGATTGCATCTTAGTTTTAGGTTTATTATTATTATCAGTAAGTGAGGTAACAGTTTAAGCACTTTGCACTTGCTTTTCACATGGTGGGACTGAATGGCTTGATCCGCTATAAATAAGAAACAATTACATGATCAAGTAGTAGCTAAATTAGTGCAAAATGGTATATCAGGAAAAAGTTACTATTGTAGCCCAAACATATGTTAAGTTTATTGGATAAATTATACTACTAAGGAAGTATAAATTTTTTGGTATATATCCTATTAGTCTTTTAAAATTACTGAAGAAGTACAATAATATATAATAATGAGTAAAACTATGAAGATGAATTGAAAAACATAAATTTCTCTTCCTTGCCCTCCTTCAATACTGGTGAACAATCTCAAGTTAACTCGACTAAAAATGTTCTATTTTATTCTGGCGTACAATGCCATGTGTACACCATGTGAAATGATGAAATCAAGTCAATGAACTGGCCCATCATCTTGCTTAAATTTCATTTTTCATACCAGAATACTTGAATGTGCTCTTTGTTATTTTCATTTATAACATATACAATATATAATTGTTGACTATAGTCACTTTTCTGTGTACTACCTCACTAAAGTTTTTAGTATTGTCTACCTGAAACTATAACATTTTGATCATTAACTTCTACCCCCAGTACTTGCATCTCTGTTAACTACAATTTTACTTTCTACTTCATTGGTTTCATTATTTTACATCTAGATGCAAGTCAAATCAAGTCCTATTTGTTACTCTGTTTCTAAATTATTTCACATGATACATTGTCCTCCTAATTCAACCATGTTGCAGCAGGTGATGAGATTTCTTTTTAAAGATCGAGTAGTATTCCATTATGTTCCTATGTCACGTTTTGCTTATGTAGTCATCCACTGATGAGTATTTAGGGCGATTTATATCTTATCTATTGTAAATGAACATGATAATATAAATATCCTTTCAACTTAGTAGTTAAATTCCTGTTTAATTTAGTAGTAATTTGTGTGTCAAATTACTGAGTTATATAGTAGTTTTATTTTGAGAAGAAACTTTCATATGTTTTACCATAGTATTTGTACTAATTACATTCTTAGAAAATGTGCATGAATTTTTTTCTCCTCCACATTTTTACTAACAATGTTTTTTAACTTTTTGATGAAGACCCATGCTGCCAGGTGAAAGGTGTTATTTAATTTGGCTTTACTTTGCCTTTCTTTAATGATTAGCAAAGATAATGTATTTTCATGTAACTGTTGGTCACTTGGGTTTCTTTTATATCTCCCAAGGAATGTCTGTTCAGATCATTTGCTCATTTTTTGCAGGAGCAAGTTCCTTATCCAGTATTCAATCCTATTTAGAAAAATGTAAATATAAATATACACTAATTTTTTTCTTTTTAATACTGCAGTCAGATTATATAAAGTACTCTCATATTTTCTTTCACTCTAAGTCAACAAAAGGTTAAACATTACTTGTTTTAACTGCAATATTATATTACATTTTATGGGGCTTTAATAATTTAGTCATTTCTTTATTCTTGGATATATGATTTAAGTATTTAATTTAAAGAAGCTTATATCATATATCAATAATAATATGAAAAAGAACTATAAAAGTCAAATAAAATGTAATTTAGTAAAAAATGAAAACTAAAAATATCATGCCTAGTTATTTCTGATAGACTCATACCTTTAAGGCTGTATTAAATGAAGCCTTCAATACAAATTTATGACATGGACAAAATTAATAGATCCTATACCTGTGAACTACAACTCTCAAGACAAAAATATCTTCAGAGTGAAGAAATAAATTTTTGCAAGGAAATTAACACAATAAAAGTTAGAATTTCCCAAATGATATAAAAATGAATTTGGGACAACTTGATTGAAAGAAAGTATAGATTAGGTCTCCAGAATAATAGCTCGGATTTCCCATAGCAAACAGCATCATGAATTCGAGTCCCGGTGTCAAGCAGTGACTACGTTACTTGGTTAGGAAGCAACTGACTGGGAGTTGCCTGAGGCGGACCAGCCTATGACAGGTTATAGGCGTGGTGAAACACTGCCAACTGCGTTTCCTTCTCTGAGAAAAGCGAGGGAAAGTCTCCACCCCTTTGTGACAGTGGGGTGAGTTAGTGAAATGCCCAACAATTTAGACCCTGACTAATTAGTCAGTGCAGTCCAAAAGGGCTGGCCGAGGAGGCAGACGAAGGCTAGAGCTAGTATCAGACCTCAAAGGTTGCATCCCCAGCGCCAAACAACCACAAACAAGACCTAGCTGCAGTGAGGAGTCAAAGATGAGGCAGTTAATATTCCTTTCCTCATGTTAGTCGTTTTGAGCCTCTGCCTTGCCTATTCTCTCCCCGGATGGCAGCTCCTCCCCGCGCCTTGTTTTGTTCTCTGCTGTGATGTGGCTTCTTTGTCTAGGAGAGCTCCTAGGCATGTCTGCAGCTCCCTATTTCTGCCGCTCTGCAGAGTCAGAGGACGGGTGACTCTGGCGATGAGGTAAATGACGTGAACGAGTGGGTTGTCCTCCCCCACGGCAGATCCTCTAGGTGTCTGACCCGGGCACCTCTTCAGCCGCTCTGCCCTCTCCCCATGCAGCCGCCATGCAGGCAAGTTCAGGCAAGCATTTCCCTGGTACAAGAACACACTCCCGCTGGCAACACCGATCTATTGATAAGTTTCATTTGAGGTATGGGAAAGTCCAAAAACTCTTTTGTCCTGAGTCTGTCGCTGCTGTTAAAGTGCCACTGGACATAGTAGAGAAAGCATTTCGCATCACATCACGGAATGGCTCACAGAAAATAGCAGCTGTTTTTCAGTCACTTCACAATACTGTGCAAATAAAACCAATTTAGCAGCTGGAAGAACAAAACAGTCTTTGATAACACTCTAATTATTTATTATGACTACTTTGATGTAGCATTTATGTGAACCTAAGTTATATTTTTAAAAGTTAGAGGCAAATTAAGAGTAAACAAAAGAATTTCAGCCCTTACCAACTTCTTTGCCTCCAGGTTATTATAATACAGCAGCTGCTAGACATTTTTTCATGTTCTTTCAATTCCTTGGTTCTGGCTTCTCTATCAGACATGTGGAAAATTACAGGGATATTTAAAATGAGATGTAGAGAAAATGTCATAATTTATCACTTGTAGAAATAAAACCAAACAAGCAAAACAAGCCAAATGTTAAATGGTATGAATTATGAAATTTCCTTCTAATCCTTATTAAGTTTTATGAATTCATAAAGGAGTTCCCCCCAAGCACTGCCTCTGTTTAATGTCTTTAAGATAAATGTTCTTCAATATGGAGGTATCAGTGGGAAAATGATGGAACAGCATTCTTCATACTAGCACAAGACACGCACTAAACTGTTCAATCTCCAGTGAGAATTCTTACAAGTGAGACTCTCAAAGTCTAGAAATGAGGCCTCACAATTTCCACCACTCACTAGGGAAAACACACATGGGGAGAAATGTCCAGTAGGAGAAATGTCTGGCTACTAATGGCTTAGGATGATATGTGCCTAATAAACTTCCATTTCGTGTAAGTATATGAAGCTGAGCCTAAAGGTTTCATGGATAATCATCACCAGAACTACATTTAGCTACAGATGATTTATTGAAATGGGATTAATGGTTAGTTTTTGACATCTCAGAAAGTGTAAAGTTTCTTTCCCCACGTGTACAGAATCTAGGGTTTAAAAGAAGAGAGAACTCCCTATGTATCCACTTTAAACAAAGCATCAGGATAAAATAATGGAACTGTGTCTAAGAATCCTGGGACTATAATACTCGTATAAACAAGAGGGAAGAATTTTGATTGAGATCGATGTAGTTGGAGCTGGGAAGGGATTCCAGAGTACTAGTCACACAACCAGATTCCCTAGTAAATATTTAAGGTCACCAGTAGGATGGCTGGAAGAAAACAGATAGTGTAATAGAGAGTTGGAAAGAAAAAGAATAGAGCAGTCTCATGTTTTATAAATTCTCCTTCCATGATTTTATGCCTTTGTTATTGTTGTTTATGTAGTTTCATCCCCACTTCTCTCCTATGTGCTCTTGTGTCTGAAATAAGTGTCTCTCCTTGAAATTCTGTGCCTCCATCAAAACCACAGTAGTATCATCTATTTGACTCTAAGGAGTCTTCATTTTTATGGACTGTGCTCAGCCCTGTGAAATCTTTAATAGTACCCTTGCCCTCTAACCACTGCACACCCATAGTAACCCTCTCTACATCAAGTTATGATGACCCAACATACTCCAAACATGACCAAATGTTCCATGTCATCTGGGGTTAAACTCATCTTGATCGAGAACTATAATTCAAGAGAATTCACTGCCATGAAATTGATTTGGAATTTAATACATGCTGAGCTGACTTCAGCTGACTTCTTTACATCTTTATGGTTTACATCCTGAACTTGTGCATAAGGATGTAAAAAGAAATTATAAATATGTATGGCTGGTTCTTAATTTTGGAGAAAATTGTTATATATATATATTTATAGTCATGAACACATTGTAAGCTTAAGGAAAATAATAAAATAATAGGTATTTACTGAACAGTCCTTTTATATTCAGCTTTCTTGAAGTGATTTCACGTGTAATAATATGTACAATTCCTTCTTTTTTATTTTTTTGAGACAGACTCACTTTGTAGTTCATACTGTTCTTGAAATCACTACGTAGCTCTGGCTAGTCTCAAACTTGTGGCAATTCTCCTGCCTATACCTCCTGAGTGCTGTGATTACAGGTGAGAGCCTCCAACCTCATCAATAAATGTGCAATTCTTATAAGGTCAAACTTTTGATATCTTATTGTGCTTTCTGCTGTTCTGTTTAGCAGCAGCTAGTGGAGTGTTTTGTTACCCAATAAATATTTATTGTTTAAATGAGGGGGCAAAAAGGATTTATACCTGGAAATTAACTATTCTTTGACTGTGAGTGCCCATTTGTGTGTGTGTGTGTGTGTGTGTGTGTGTACATATGTAGATTTCTCCAAAAAAATCACCACATTTCATAATTTCCTGAGGAATGTTAGCTTTTGGTACTACCTCTAAGCATGTGCAATGAGCTATTTGTAAATGATTTTAAGTTTCTGGAAAGAAAAGCAATGACCCCATACTCCCCCCTCCAAAAAAATTGAAGAAGTTCTTTATAGGTAATAAAAAAAAAAGTCCTGAAAACTTTAGTAGTTGCAATCTTTTCTCCAAAGACTTACATCTATCACATCAAATCAGGTTTAGTGCTTCTTAAATTATTTATATTTTCCAAAATAGACATCTTATAACTCTGAAATGGAGAATAGGCACCCATGTAAAGATGCGCGGAGAATGTTGCCAAGTTGTTAAAAGTGGAAGAATTGCCGAGAAGGAGACTGAAGTAGAAGGAAAAGGTGAGAAGAACCCAGCACTGACCAGTTGCCAGGAAAACAGGCAGGGTCTGGAGCTGCTGTACCCTGAAATCTCTTCTCATCAGCAGCCCATGGAGAGATCATGCAGAAATAACTGATGTAGCAGATGTGTGGAGAGCGGTGCACTCCGCATAAGCACTTTTACTCTTCAGTTTATATGTATTTGGAGACAGGGCAGTTCGCTATGCAATTTTTCTGTGGGTTTCATGGTCATAGTCTTGATGCTTGTCTCAGACTTACTCCTCTGGGTTGTCGAAGAAAAGGTCCCCCTGAGCAAGACTGGCCAAAATGTTCTTCCTAGACTATACACCTCATCATGCTCATTCTACCAGAAGCTTTGAAGAAGCCTGGGTCAGTATTTAGGTGAGAGGGAACCAATCTGTCTAAGTGTTGCTTATAAACTGTGAGTTTATCCCCGCTAACTTGCTTGTAAAAAGAAAGTTGTGTAACCATAAAAATATATCTACTGCATCTGCATATAGCATAGTTTCAACTCAGATATACAAAGCCAGAACTCCAAGTGAGGGGTTTAGTAAAATAATTATGAGCAAATAAAGAATCTGGGTACCTCTAAGTGTATGTATTTTTTATATATTTTCAATATTTTATGGGCATAACCTGTGTAAAATTATGTACAGTAGTATTACATGCATAATTGTTAATTCTTAAAGTATATAGTCCATTTTTTCAGTTTTCATAAATCTTTAATATTGTTTTGATACAACTCATCTTTCAACCTATGCCCTGAAGGCAATTGAAAACATCTTTGCAAATGGGGAATTGAAAGGCCTTGTCCAAGTTCATGAGTTTGTAAGTATGTCCAGGATTTTAACGCGAGTCTACATAGTCAGGTACACTATGTTGCCTACATATTCTTCTTATAAATAATAAATTTTATTAAAGCAGTCAGTTCCAGAATGCATCTCTTAGCTAAACATGTTTGTATAGAAAGAAGAACTTTTTCATTTTGTTATACCACAGTATTCAGGTCATAGGATTGTACACCATGAGAAAAATATGTAGTCTTGGTCAGAAAACAGCTGATAACTGGGTTATCAAAAAATGTATACACCTTGAGGACACACTAGTAAATGAAATAAATAGATCACAGATATTTAAATACCATATCTTTTCTCTGGTATGAGAACCTGTAGATGTAAATGAGTTCTAGAATGTATGATATATTTTGTAAAATAGGAAGTATTCGAAGGGAATGTGGTGGAGGAACATAATGAGGGGAAAGAATAAATATGATTTGGAAAGAAAAAGAAACAGCATGTATTTAAGGGGTGAGGGGTTGTGGGTGGGTGGGGATATGGGTAAAAATGAGAATTAACTTGTGTCATATACTGGTACAAATTCCCCAATATTGAGTGTGATTGTGAGCTATATAAAATGTACCAATAAAGAATTCAATTAAAAAACTATAGATCTAGAAGAGTTGTAGCTTACTTCTGTGACACAACATCTATAGTTTTAGTTCATCAGGGTTGTGGCATTTGCATTCTGATTATAGCTCTAAAATCAACCTTGATCAATATTTAGGTGGTCATCACCAAATCATTCAGATTTCCAGAATGTCTAATTTAAGAATAATAATGTCTCTACTATTAAAACCATGCACAGGAACATTCTTCAAGTATAAAAAATTATAAGGCAGCCGGGCGTGGTGGCTCATGCCTGTAATCCCAGCACTTGGGAGGCAGAGACAGGAGGATTGCTGAGTTCAAAGCTTGCCTAGGCTACATAGTGAGCTCAGAGTCAGCCTGAACTACAAAGTGAGACCCTGTCTCAAAAAAAATTATAAGGCAGAGAATATTTTTAAATGGTGCATAAACAGTAGTATATAAAGTCATTCCTTAAGTTGCCCTAACATGTTTGACCTGAAGAGAACAAAAAGCCTTGGGTGAGCTTGACAAAGCAACCTTAAAGCAAAGTTTTTCACAAGATATGTATAAAGTTGTAGCGCTAGAAAAAGATATAATGACTTTCACCTACATTTAAATAATCATATAAGCAAATGAACCTGTACTAGGCAAAAGATTTCAGGAAATACACATTAGTATAAGTAGATTTTTCAGGCAATGTAAGATTAACCCAGGAAAAGGAAAGCTTAGTGTTGAATTCTTGGTTAGAGTCTTACTCATTTCCTGTTAGTATACTTAAGTGTCTACAAAAGTTGAAAGGAAGACAGTATTGCAGAGGAGTATTTGCTGACTATTTCCATTTTAAATCCATTTAAAGTGCATTTCTTTAAGTGACTACAAAGTGGGGTCAAGGGAAATGGAAAGTCTTCCCCTACTTTATTGATATTGTGATCATTAGAAGCAAAATTATATACACAAATAAAACAGAATAATAGAGTTCAATGAAAAAGTATTAATATAAGTTGTGAGGCCCAAGATTTTTTAAAGAATTTGTGTTGAATAATAAATTTCCCATAAAGAAGATCCCTTTTTCCTTTTTTAAACAGTTGATACTTACAGTCAGTCATCCCAACCAATTCTGATAGTCTAATGGCTGCATGAAAGGAACCATCTGTGTTACATCAATTGCATCATTGTCTAATCCATGGAGACAATACAGTAGCTAAGCTCTACTCTCTGGCTTCTATCCTTTACAGAATCCTCTGTCAGATTTATCTTTCTTTCCTTTTTTTTTTTTTTTTTTTTTTGGGTACCAGGGATCAAACATGGGACTCTGTGGTTTCAAGACAGGCTCTGGAAACACTGAGCTAAATCCTTGGCAGATTTATTGATCTATCTGTTCACTTCACTTTGATTAATACTCTTCATTTCATAGAACTGAAACAGGAGATGGACAATGGAGAAAACATCCCAGCTTTGGGCTCACAGTGGGGATGTTGTCTTCTGGCTCTTGGAGACCACAAGAGCATCTTGTTGTCATCGTTTTTCCACAATATCCTGATGTGAGCCTGAGAAATACACTTATGCTCACAATACTGCCTCAACATGCTCATACAAATGCCAAAAGTGTGCCCCTACTCTTATCACAGCTCCTTGACCTTGGAGAAGAGCTCAAGGAACATGCTCTGTGATAATTTCAGAGCAACCAAAAGGTGATCCCACCGTCAACGCAGTATCATTAGCATTGTAGTTTTGACTGCCCTGGTTGGCTTTGGCAGCCACAGTAGTTCTGTTTAGTCCCATACAAGTGCACAAATTCCTTCTCCCAAAGAGATGGTGAAGGCTCACAGTTGAATGGAAAGAAACCCAGTCAGTCCTTGATCGTTCCCCAAATTCTGGGAAAACAGAAGAAAAGCCAACCATTGAAGTTGCCATCTCTGATCTCTGCCCTCTGTGCTTTTACCACTGGCACTTGCCATCCCCGGCTCTGCCTCTTTGAGACTCTCTCAAATGTCCTTTCACCCAAAACCTAAAATAGACAGGGGTGTCTGAATCAAACTCACGCTGGAGTTTTCTGTGTCTAGCTCCCACTCTGAGGTGCAGACTTTCCCTTTATAGATCTCAACCTTTCTTACCTGTTCTACTAGGAGGACCTTTAACTTCTTTAATCTAGAATATTGGTCTTATTTTGGAAAAATGTCAAGGATAAAGACTATTGCACATGGTAATGTGCAAAAGATTCATGAACATAGCTATCAGGTAGTTATGTTGTATTTGTATAAAAAACTATTCTGATGTTTATCATTATACCATACAGGCACACAAACATAAATATATTATATTGTTTTGCCTTTTTAACATATTTGTATGAATGATTTTATATCTGAACTTTTACCTCAACTTTGTCATTCACAAAATACTATTTTGACATTCATAATGTCATTAGATATAAATATATATTATGAAGAAAAATACAATATAAATTATGAATATTGATTTTCACATTTCTTGAAAGTAAGGCAATTCCTTTACTCAGTCTTAATTTATAGTTTATTATTTTTCTAAATCATTACAAAAATATGATGACCACACTACATCTCTCGCTGTGTACAACTATGTAATAAGTATGTATATAATTGTGTGCATTAACACAAATGTATACAAAAACATATATATATTATAGATACCTTATACATAAGCATACATATATATAAATATTTCTTTGATCATCAGGACATTTTATATAGCTGATTAAGTCAAATAATTGAATCACTTTACACTTATGCCAGCAACGCATTAGATTTCCCATTTTTTATATCTGTGGCAAAATTTTTTCACACTGTATTTGTATGAATTTTACAAATCAAGGCCATGTAATAGGCAATCTTAGTATTACTGTTGTCATATTTAATGTTACCTGTATAGGAGAGTGTAGCAGGAAGCTTTCCAGTCATGTATTTCATGTAATTGTTCCTGGAATTAGAATCCATAGTAATTATATTAATGGCTAGTCTCCGGATGACAGAAAAGACATCTATTTTGATTAAGGCATTTGATTTAAAGAAGCTTCTTAGTAAAAAAGAATGTGAGAAGTGGGTGATATTTCTTTCAACTGCTCCTGCTATGTAAGCTTTAAATATGCCACTGACAATATTCTCATAGAATTCTCATGATATAGACAATATCTACTATATCTAGCTAAAAGTCATAAAAGTGAAGAGACTTTAAAAGATATCTACTGAATGAACTGAACAAATGAGTCAGCTAAGAATTTATTCTTTTACTTGAGCATCAACTTTATCTTAGAAATTTGGCCTTTTCCTTTGCAGGGAGAGGATGTGCTCCAGATAGTCACTGGACTCCGTCATCTCCTTCCTTCAGATCTATGCTTGAACTGCTCTTTCTGTGACTCTACACCTGGTGATGGTCTGTCTGTGTGCACGTTCCATTTGACAATATTCTCCATGTTCCTGCTTAAAATAGTATACACATATATTTGTAAATGTACCAGAGCAACGAGTTAAATTAGTTCATTATGTGACATTTCAATTTGCAAATGGTTTTCTGAATAATGATATGAAATACTACATTTTTTCCAAAGTTACATTATGTCAATAAAGAGAACAAAGGGCAGCTGTACACATATAAGTGAAATCTTTTTGACTGGAATTGTTGGTAACACTAAAAAGAGAAAATTAGAACAAAATGAACACAGTGATGTAAAAATAAAACCACAAGGTCTGAAGTGTATGAAAGCAAACAGTGTTCCAATGGAAAGCCCAGCCTATGAAGAGTTTTGGAGTGCTCACACAGTATCTGTGCTCAGAAAGCAATTAAAAGAAGACTGCAATGACTTCCACATGAAGTTTACTTCCAGAATATTTCCAAGTTAATTAAATTCTAGAGAAAAAATACCCCCCCAATAGCATTATTTCTAATCTATTCTAGAATATTACTGACTGATGGGACTCACTTAGGAAAATATTTACTTACTATTCTTTTTTCTTTTTCTTCGTAGGTGCAAAAATATTCTTCACTTCTCTTTTCACGGGATTCAGAATATTTCTATGTGTAGTTTAATTTAATGATGTTTCATTCTCTTCTAATTTTCAGGGTCTTTCCCTCTCATGGTCATTTGCCTCAATAGTCCTAAGGAATCCTAGGCTGCATTTTATTACCCTTGAGGTAAGGCCACTTTTGAGTAAAAGTCTAAAGCAATGAAGGAAAATAATAAAAAATGAATGACACTATTTTCTTTCTTGCCATTGACCTGCCAATTAATGTCAAGGGTAACCTCCCTCTTCTGTGCAAGCAACACAGATATTCCTAAGCTACCTTCCATCAATTTAATGTACTCAGGTATCAGCTGCTTAATGATAAGGCCCCATTACTACCACTCTATTTTCATTTCTTTTCTGTACTGCTAAAAATTTTTTTTTTCACAGCTTAGTACCACTCTTTGAATTTACTACGTTGAAATTATCTTTCTAGTTAACTTTCTGAAACATTATCTACTTTCCACCCACCGCATCTTCATCAAACTGCTAATACTTTGAAAAGCTATCATTTCTTTTTTTGCCTTAAATGCACTGTTTTTCTCCTGTCATTGTCTCACGATGCACTTAGCTCTTACATTGCTTTTTGCTCTTTAATAGTTTCTTCCACATGTTTTAGCAAGTACTGTGGAAGCCCGAGGATATGTGTTAGCTATTGGGTTAACATTCATTTTCCCATCTGTACTTTTCAGTTCTGGTAGTCAAAGTGACAAATCTCTTAAAAATGTAAGAAGAATACTCAGTGTAAAACATAATACATTCTTAGAAAATTAATTTGGTTAGATGATTTGCTCAGGACAGTAAAACTGAGCCAGTGGCAAGCGATTCCGGGCCGTCTCCACACTCTGCTAGATTGTTCTGTTATTTGCTTTCCGGGACAAGTCTATTAACGTGTGTGAATCTCATCTGTTGAATAATTAGGCTGCAATTTCTTCTTAAAGGGTATGCATCAGGTAACTCAGTTATGTTTTTAAAGTTATTGTTAAGGTCATTATTAAGATCAAGTCAAAAACTGAGCCCATACATTCCGTTCCCTCTCCTCCAGAAAGAAAATAAAGCTTCTTTGTTTTCGTTAAGTGATCTAAGCTTCCCTGGAGCCTCTATCCGGTCGGAAAGTAATTGTAAAGTGGAGGTGGCTGCACTGAGGCGCAAAAGGAAAATAAATTCCAAACAAAGCCATCAATGGCATTTCTCCTTCTTAAGCTCTAAATGGTCTCTTTGGTGTGACTCATTCCCTTTCTGAAAATGTCTGTGTTTTATAAGTCTGCTCTTTTCCCTGTATTGCTCGAAGAAGGAGTCCAGATATGTAGGTTGGGTTAGAGAGAAAAATGTAACAGCTACGTGGTAGGCAAAGTAACAAAGTAACGGGTTCCCAAATATGACCATACCCTTGTCTGCAGACTGTGGAATATGTTGGATAAAAATCCAACAAAGAGGTACATTTGTATGTATATTCAAGCATGTTCATCTGCTGCCAGGAAAACAGAGAGGTTACCCAACATGATTGGGCTTGTCTGATGTAGTTGTTAGGGTCACTGTAAATTAAAGAGAAAAGCAAGCAAGTTAGTGTCAGGAGAGCAAGAACATTTCCATCTACTGTTTTTGACTTTGAAGCAGGAAGTAGATGAAAAATGCAGTTCTCTACAAAAATGGAGTAAGAAAATGGATTGTCTTCTGAAGGCTTCAGAAAACTGCAGTGATGCTGATAACTTGAGTTTAGCTCCCTGAGGCCCATTTTGGGGATCTGACCTCCAGAACTGTAAGATAAGAAATATATCTTATTCCAGACCATTACAGTTGTGATCATTTTTTGCAATAAGAATAGGAGATTAAAGGAACGTCCACATCATATTTGAACTTACCTGCTTCCCGCAATAACAGTCTAGTTTAACTGATGTCCAATGAGTATAACTGTTTTAGTCTGGTTTATGCAGACACCAGGACAGAGCTCATCACTAGGGTCTGTGGTCTCCACTGTTTTTATCTAGCACAAAATCCCTTTATGTCCTGATGCACTGGTCCTTTCAGAGTGTTTGTTTTTCCTCGCTAAAGTATAATGTATGTTAACAACATAAAGATCAAGGAGAGCTGGGAGTTATCTTTCCTACTCACCCCTATGAACAGCTTTCCTGGGTGTGTAACTCATCATCTTCTAGGTTTGGCCTAGAAGCATTTTACATAGCAGTTTTCTACCAGGATTCGAAGAGGAAAGCTAAGCAGACCATCTTTTTGCTCTAGCTTTTCTGTCGATGTATCTAAAGGGCTAAGAAGGTCAGGGCACAGAACACGTAGTCCTGCCATATTCACTCATTTTCTTTCTCAACTGGCCTCATGGACACCAGAATATCTCATACCGACAGATAAGAACAAAGCTTCTGCTTCCATGGAACATATGGGTCTCCTCTCCTCTCCTAAATCAGGTTAGATTCCCCTCCTGCTTCTTCTAACAGAAATTCAGGTAATTTAGAAAGAAGTGCCCGAGGGCCTAAGCAGAACAAAGGGAACAGCCAGTGAAGGTCAACACCACTCACTGTGAGTTTGCAGGAGAGCTGGAGCTCATAGGTGGCAAATGCTAGTTGTACTTAGAACTTTCTAGGATTTTTTTTCTTTTTCATTTTCCTTCTCAGAGTCTGAAGAAGAGATTTCTATCTCTACTGCTTTAAATAAAATAGTTATCAAAGTTCTTACTTTGAGGATCAATGGAAGGGCTGTTTCATGAGGGTGGCTAGTTGTCTTAGCAAAGAGAGAAAGGTAACTAAGAAGCTGGGCACTGGGTTTGAGAGTGTCCCACACCACTGCCCTAACCACACTCAGTGTGTCAGGTCATGGCACTGTAGGAATGATGGTCCCTTCTCACAGAGAGGGCCTAGAACAGCCCAAACTCTTATCTTTCATGGTGACAAAGATGAATGCAGCAGACAGGAACAGTCCACAACACTCTTTCCTGCTAACATCTTTATCTCCTGTGAAGAACTCTGGGTGACCCTGGATGCCATGTGAAAATTCAGTTCCTTATAGATACAAAAGAGGCTTACTCTGTTCTAAATTCCTTCTCTGGAAAAACTCTGCTAGACTTGTAGCCATAACTGAGGTTGAGGAGAATCTTAGTTATACCTTCTTTACATCTGTTCTGATGTGATTGCCAGAAGGTCAAAAGTTCAATCGTGAGTTTTTAATGGTTCCACTGTCCTACTCCCTTACTAAAAAGATTTACTAGGAAAATTGTAAGTGCTGTATTTTCCTAACAAGGTCACCATCAATCATTGCAAAGGACATCAAAGAGACCTGTTTAAAGGCTCTTTGGGAAGTCAAAAGGCTGATAGGCAAAAGAGCCACCCTATGGCACTGAAAGATACTCACCTTATTCCTAATTTGAACTACCACAGGCCCCTGTGAGTGACAGCAGGCCTTGTTTTACCTGTCAAATAATGTGCAAAGGTTTTAGGATTAAAGTACCATCTCCATTTTACATGGAGACTTCAGTCCTCCAGAAAAGTTGAAGGAGCCAGTCCCAAGGTGAACTCTGGTGAAACTTTGCCGAAAGACTTCTGAGTCTTGGCTTTGATTACTGTCAATAATTCTCAGAAGATCTGAAAGACCACTGAAACCAAATTAAATAGGAATCCATCTGAGATGTTTTCTGGAAGGTCTTTCTATCTTTGCCTATGATGGTAGAACCAGAGAGCAGTGGATTCTTACAATATCTTGTTAATCTGGGGCAAGTATAACAAGCTATCCAACTATATGAGAACAAATTCCTGCAGGTTCTGGCCCAGGGGGACCACTTCATATCCGTATTGAAACCCAAGTACTGATTAAAAGTTGGAAAGAAGGAACTCCTGAAGACTAATTAAAAGCAAATAGTGATCCTTTGCAGACCCAATCTTCAGTGGTCCTTGCTACATCCAATGTAGTAAATGTGGGAGAGAGAGCTGTATTCACCTTTCTAGAGTAAAGCTGGCTCTCCCTGAAGAGGGAAAAGAATAATTCATACAAAGAGAGCTACTCCTGAGAACCTTTGAGAGACCTGAAGTTCCTCTTCTAAAAGCACCTCTTCAAAGTATAGATAAGTAGTCACCAATAACCTCTCATCCACCACAGTTTACATGGGCACTTGTACTGAAACTCCCATTTTCCTTTAGATCCATAACAGTTAATCTTGCCAGATCGATACTTGTTAGGCTTTTTGTAGTTAATATACTGTCCTTTGACATGCATTCTCCTCCACAGAAAATAAAATTTGGAGAAATTCTCAAAATAATAACACAGAAGTGTTTCCAACTGTTAGATATGTCATAGCCTACCTTTTAAGATAGATTGAGAAATAGTCTCACGCACTCCTCATATTTGGTCTCTGCAGCCATAGCCTAATAATAAAATTGACCATTCAAGGCTTCATGGTGATCCAGACTATAGCCCATGATTCTCCTGAAAAATTTACCAAGCTTTCTTCCATAGAACAGACAGCTCGACAGTTCTTCACATAGAGTCATTAATTTCTTTCTTAATTCTTCTGTAGAATTTTTCAGCCTAGCTGGTGATCCATAATATCTGAAGATAATTGGAGAGCACATAAACCCCAATAATTAATGATGACAGCCCCTTTCAGATGGAAGTAGCTATATGAAGACAGAGACTCCCACACCATCAGTATTCCATAAAGAACTAGGGGGACATATGTCTATCAGGGAAAATGAGGTAGGAAGTTAGGGTGTGGCCAATTGGCTGGGCAAATTGGTGCTGTTGTCGATAACCAAGATTCAGGGTACATGCTCAGAAAAGCAGTTTCCAATCCCTGTACCTGGGACCGATCAGAGAATTCTAACTTCACTCCTTCTGGCATGAAATCAAGCAGAGTTTTGTTAAGATGGCTTAGAGCAGGGCTGGAGGGTTACCTCAGTGGTTCTGGCGCCTGCCTCGCAAGCGCAAGGTCCTGAGTTCGATCCCCGGTAACCACATACAATGCTGGGCGTGGAGACACGCCCACCAACAATCAACACCGCATACCACAGTGCCGGACGTGGTGGCTCATGCCTGTAATCCCAGCACTCGGGAGGGCAGAGACAGGAGGATTGCTGAGGTTCGCCGCGGCTTGCTTGGGCACCATAGTGAGCTCAGGGCCAGCCTGAACTACAAAAAGCAAGACCCTGTCTCAAAAAAGCAAAAAAAAAAAAAAAAAAAAAAAAAAAAGATGGCTTAGAGCTGACATCAGCCTGAAGAATGAGTCTAGCATCAACCTTGTGGCCACTGTACTCTCTCTTTTTCTCTGTGGCCCATTCTTACTCTGTGAAGTATGTTTATTTCTTACCTTTAATTGGTCCCCATTTACTCTACAGAGCATATTTTCCCATCTTTAATGAATATAAAACTTCATTAATTTGATTGCATGTCTTGTTCAATTCTTCATTCAGAACATCAAAAATGTGTAAAGAAATCCTGGAAAGAGCCTTCAGCATCCTGGAGCCTGGTAGGAGTATGTCCCTACAATATCAGTCTCACTGGTGTGTTCTCTTCTTAGCCAATTAAGCATAACTCCCATTTCAATTTCATTTCCTCTCTCACGGTGGCCGCTCTTGGTCAAGTCACTCATTTACATGCCATTTTAGTGGGTGGGAGTAAGGATGCCTGCTTTCCTCTAAAGAACACTGGCTAGAGCTGGTGTACATAGTTTAATTCATAAGTCATTGGTGATCATTTAGTCTTATGATCACTACTTCAAGAAAAATGAGCCCAGGAAATATGAAATATACTCCAAATGATCATTCATGCAGCCAGAAAAATCAAGGACTCATCATTATGAAAGAAGGGAAAGAAAACTGTTAGGAGGGAACTAGCAATCTCTGAAGACTTAGACACCTAGGTTTGCAATGACACTGCCTGTACTTGTAATGGGCTTGCAACTTGCACCCTGTGTAGCTACATTTCAATTTTATTTCATCCTGACTCTATAATGGTCTCACACCTAATATGTATATGCTTAAAACTTGAATCTACTTGTATCTATGATGAATTTGGACTCTGTGTCAGCGATATTTTAGCCTATTTCTGCAAAACTGGGACTGGGAACAAATGTACTCTCAGGAGCATTTTCACTTCAGTAAAAGGAAAGTTTGCTCTGCTTGAAAAGGGCAAGTGTGGTATGGGTTTACCTGAAACTAATCTGCTAAGGGTTAAACTGAAGTTGGACTCAATAACTCCAAAGTTCATATAATTATGGTAAGCAAATGTTTTCTTCCTAGGGCTACCCTGAACATAAATCCCTACGTAATCAGTTTGTACTACCTTCTCCTACCTATTATGTTGCCAAAGAGACAGATGCTATCAATCTTCAACCCTTCTTATCTGCCCAAGGTTTGAACTCATTCTGGAACATAAACTTTTCTGACACAGGAGCCTGGTGCTGGGGGGCTGGTGAAGACTAAAATGAGGGTCTATAACTTTTCTTTTTCATCACTCAGTGCCGCTGTGACCTGCTGCTGCTGGGACAGAAATAGAAAATGACTGATACATAGGTGGGACACTGGTTTGTGGTACTGAGAACTGGGCTACATATAATTGGGCTATGTCTCCAGCCTAGGCTCTCTCTGTGCCTGCCTTTGTCCCTGTCTCTCTGTCACTGGCTCTTTCTGACACTCTCTTTTTCTCCTTTCTGTACTGGGACTGACACCCGGCCTTTCCCACTGAGCTGAAGCCTCATCCTCATTCTATGCTGTATTTTGAGATAGAATCTTACTAATTTATTCAATTTCCCAAGCTAGGCTTGAATTTGTAATCCTTCTGCCTCAGCCTCCAAGGATGCTGGGATTACAGAGATTTGCCACCATCCTTGGCACAGCAAGACAATCCAGGACTTTGCTTTTGCTCAGCTGTGCTTTAGAAGCTCCAACAACAGACTTGTTTGTGGTGCTTGACTAGGCAAACATGTCTCTGATGGATTTTACGGGGCGCTGCCATAAGTACTGATTTAGCACAGTGTTTCTGTAGGTTGTCTGCAGAGAAAGTACCCCTCACCCACTATACACCTTGTAGTCAATTCAGACTCTTCACAGGACGGTCAAGGCAACCGTTATTTTTTAAGAGCAGTCCAACCTACTCTTATCATTAAGTAATTTTTGGAATGCTTATTTTTGTTAAGAGTATACAACAGAATCACCTGAAGAGCTTTTTAAAATATACATTTATTAGTCCTTCCCACGAGTATGAATCACACGTAGAGACATTCTACAGACTATTTTTTATGTTCTCAAATAAGCTCCATTATCTTAGGCCTCACTTTCTTATTTTTTATATGATGTTATTCAGTTATATGCCAGGATCCTCCTACAGTGAAGTTCCTTTCTCAAATTCATCCCTTTCTGAGTATCACATTCTCTCTGCTATTATGTACATCTTTCTAAGCAAATGTGAAGAGGACCTTTAACATTTTTTTAACTTCTGATCAGAGTTGATAGTAGAAAAATGAAAGATGTTGGCTGTAGAATGTTATCCTACTAGCAGATATAATATTTGACAATAATGAAAAGCTGATTGTTTAAGCAGCGACATTTTTATAGCTCTCATATGCTTTTAAATGTGTATAGTTGACATGAACAGGGTGGCCCATTTTAAGAAAGAGCAACTGAATTAAGAAAATTCCCTTGTGTAAAATACTGTCTACTCGATCTGTTTTCCAGATGTTTCCATGGCAAATATTTTCTTAATGTGAAGCCTAATTATAAAAAGCACCTGGATAGTATATAGCTCTTCCAGACACAAACCATCATTTTTTTTTACAAAGAAACATATAAAAGGAAACTGAATTTATTAAAAGCAACCAAGCAAGAATGATGCTACTTTATATTCATATAAAAATATAATGTAAAAACACTTAGAGATCAATCAATATAAATAGCTTTATCTCTGTAAAAAGCACAAGAAGAAATATTTTCTATAAGGTGTGAAGAACTATTGGGCAGCTATATTGAGAGAATTTACTTTCATTATTAATTTTTCTATGTGGTTTTTGTGTATGAGCAAAAATGTAAGAGGCAATATGTTAGTCATCTGAGGTTTTGAACCAGATTCTTGAGTTCAAATCTTCCTCTTTCACTTACAAGTTTTACAAACTTTGGCATTTATTCAACATTCCTTGCTTTATTATCCCATCTGTAAAATAGGGTTATGATGGCTCTTCTTTCAGAAGGTTGTTATGGATGTTAACTGCTGTTACACACATACATATTTACATCATATTTGGGCCTATAGTGACACAGTATCATGGATCAAAAATACAGAGCCCTGGTTCTTGTGCCTGGTGTGCATACATATGCAAGCCCACATCCGGGAGTGAAAGAAAAATTAGGTACTTTTATTGCAAGTGAAGGAAAGCCAGATTGAGGGTAGGCCCACGCAGCAGATCAAGATGGTGGCATGAACAGAAAAGTGGTACTGGGTAGACAGGCAAGTGGAAAGCTGACAGCTACATCAGGCTTTTGGGATTTAGAGGATGTGCACCCTGGCCTGGGTGTCTCTCACTGGGTCCTGGAGAAGACAGATGGAATGATCGAAAGAGTATGTAGTCACCTTCAGAGGCTTACAACAAACAGCGGGCTGTGCAGAATTTACTCTGGTTAACTTAAATATGTGATGTAATCTGTAGTAAATAAAACCAGTGGCTATCAGGGACCATAAAGGAGGAGTCTCAGTTGGCTCTTTTAATGTGATTAAAAGAAATTGCCAATGATTTCGAGACTGACAGTTTGCTTTGTTAAAGTATTCAGAATCTGGTTCACAAAGGCCTCTGGACAAAACCAGTAGCTAAGAGATGGAATAATAAACCATAAGCTCTGCCTCTTTAACTGTGCTACCTAGTTCATTCATGAGCTACTTATTTTGACAATGTACTAGAATTATCACAGAGAATATGGCTTTTTTTTTCTTGAGACAAAGTCTCGCTTTGTAGTTCAGGCTGGCCCTGAGCTCAGTATGTAGCCCAGGGAAGCCTCGAACTCAGTAATCTTCCTGCCTCTGTCCCCAGAGTGCTGGGATTACAGGCGTGAGCCACCATGCCCGGCACTGTGGTATGTGGTACTGATTGCTGGTGGGCGTGCGCCATCACTCCTGGTACTGTGTGTGGTAACTGGGGATCCACCAGGGACCTTGCACTTGCCAGGCAGGCACCAGAACTGTGGGCTAGATCTCTGGTCCCAAGATGGCTAATTTTTTTTTATCACATAATCTAGTTATTAAATCAGTCAGTAGAGAGATTAGTTGCTATGAATTATCACCGGCCCAAGAAGGGAGAGAAATAATAGGAATAAACATTTGAGGAAAATGGGAGATGGGGAGGACAAAAGAAAAAAGGAGCCCAGGAAACATTAGCATGTTCATAGAGAAAGAAATATACTTTCCAGTGAGTTCACTGCCAATTGCAATGCTTTTCATACTTTTCAGAAAAATTTAATTAGATATTTCTGTTATGTGATTTATTGGAATATTTATTTTTTTAAAAAGGGTGTAGCATTTTAAATATTTTCTCCTTTTGACTCCAGGCAGACAGGTAAACTTACAAAACACTTGAAATAATATTAATTGCTTCTGAAGGCTTTGTGAACATCTAAACATTTTGCGTTCACAGTTATCTGCATTCAAACGGGTTTCTCTATTAATGGTCATTCTGTCAAATTAAAAGAAGATCAGAAACACGCAGGGCTATATATTCAGTTTTTCTGTGACCTTTTGTAATGTTTCAAATCATGTTTTAGTTTCATGGTGACTACAGATTTTTTATTGATTTTATTTTCAAAATGAAATAGGCAGTTAAAGCTTTCTTGTAAAGCATTTTCTTCAAAAGAAAAAAAATTCTGTTCAAAAGTTAAAAGGAAAAATGTCATATAAAGATTTTTACAAGTAATTATTAATCCTTTGAAGCTAACATAGTCATATCAATACTTAATGAAGTTTAAATTACAGGCAGCCTCCTAATAATGCCATGAAAGGGAGAAAGCTAATTTCTATTTAATTGCTATCAAAATCAAGGTCCTTGTAAAGCATCATCCTATCTTGTTTGAAATTTATTCAAGAAATACTATGAAATAGCAGATCTCAGCAGAGATTTCTGAAGAGATCAGAACTCTAAATATAGCACAGATGAATCTGCTTTTACATGACTCGCTCTCTGACTTCATGGAGATGTCCCACCAAGGTCACAATGATCACACTGCAAAATGCAGTGACATTTCCACTGATGCCTATATTACAAAGGCTAAGGTGCAAAATCTGAGAAACATTGAAAGTTTTGAGAAGGGAGAAATTAAAAGATTTCTACCTCTGTGCTATTCACACTATGCAATGTAGCCATATGAGAATTTTCATTTGGGGGCTGGAAACTTAGCTCAGTGGGTCTGGCGGCTGCCTGGCAAGTGCAAGGTCCTGAGTTCGATCGGGGTACCACATTCTACAATGGCAGGCATGGTGGCTCTCACCTCTTATTCCAGCACTTGGGAGGCAGAGGCAAGAGGACTGCTGAGTTCAAGCTGGCCTGGGCTACATAGTGAGCTCAGGGCCAGCTTGAACTATGAAGCAAGACCCTGTCTCAAAAAACTTTAAAAAACAAGAATTTTCATCTCTTTTTCTCTGTTATCATTACTCCAAACTCCCTAAAAAATATCATGGGAAGATTTCCAACCGTAACACTATTTGCTTTCTTCTTTTTTTTCTCTTAGCATTTGTGATTGCTAAATAGTAGTAGACTTGACAATGGGTGAATTCAATTAATGCATGATGTACATCAGTGTGAAAATCCTCCTGACAGGCCATGATTGTTAAAGGAACTGGATCCTTATTTTGTTAATCTGACCATTTTGTAAATCTATGACTTGTACTGAATTGAAATTAACTAAGTTGAAATGAAATGATAGATTGGTCCAAAACTCACTTCTGAGCTTTTTGGGGGAACTTCTTGGAATAACATAATCTGTCCACTTCTGGAACCATGAAGTTGGAGCTGTCGGTCTGTGTAGGAGGCTGGTGACAGACAGCAGACAGCTCCCCTCCCGCTGCACACTGGAGCCCACCTTCCAAGGTTAACAGTGCACCCCTGTTTATTATTTTAGTTGTCTAACCAGAGCACGTTAGCTATCTTCTCTGTGTCTCAGTTTTCTCTGTTATAGAATGGGATGATAACACTAATGGCTTCATTTAAAAAAAATGATGGGAGAACAAAATGAATTCATGAAGAGGAAGAGTCTCTGAAGCCTTACGTTGACCTCATTTGTATTTCGCACATCTTTGCTTCCAGTAGACACTTGCTTTGTTATTCTCCAAACACTCCTGTGTTGTCCTAAATTAATTTGAAAGCTAACTCCTTCCTGAGAGAGCTCTTCTTCCCCTGCAGCATTACGTGAAGTAGGAGACAGGAGAATCCTGAAGTACTTTGTTGGTCTAACCTCCCTTTCTCTGCATTGGGACATAAGCCTTACAGTGCCACTTTTTGCATCTCAGTGTACTGCCCAAAGCACATCGCAGAAGACAGACATGACAAAGTTATAAGGTTACTCAAATTCATGGTGAGAGTGCTTTGTCCCTAAAAACACTAAGACATTCAACACCATGTCCCTGATTTGCCCTTTCTATGCTGAGAAGACTTGACAGGTGGAGAGAACATTGTAAGGAAAGACCAAAACGTCTGGCTAAATGTTTTCTGAACGACAATAAAAGCTAGGCACACTGGTGTTATCTATGGGCTGCCTTCCAGCCCATATGCTTAGTTTCCCATTTCTTAAAATACTGGCCATACAATGAAACACAAATAAATAACTTCACTGTAGTGTTTGATCTATAAAACCTCCTTCCTACAGTAAACTACAACTGAGAAGTTCATCTAACCAGCTGCCCCAAGCCCCACAGGGTGACACTGCCATCACACATGTGCTAACAAGATTTGCTGGGCAGTGCTCAGGCTGTGGCCCTGTCCCCACCCTAGTACCATCTGTAAAGTTTCAGTGCAGCGCTGTTGCATCCATGCTGGGATTTGCCAAGTGGTGCTATTAAACAGTCTGCCCCTGTGGACTTGCCAAGACATGCTGTTGGATCAGACCTACACTGAACTCTTCATCCTCAAGCTACAAGGGACTGTGTACTCCCCTGTTAGAACCCATACATCAATCTTCTAAACCACAGCTCTCATGAGCCACTTCTAGGTATTTGCTTCTCTCAACAGCCTGCTCCATGGCCCCACACACCTGGCCTTTACATGAGACTCCCCATGGTTTTATACGTGCTATATATTTTTGTTTCTGTCTGGAATGATTACGCTTTAGATACCCATATTGTGAGAGGTAATACCACTTCTTCTCTAGGCTCAGATGCTTCCTCAAGAGCTACATACCTCTCCTAACAGCATCAGTCTCTAACCTCTGTCCTGCTTTATCATTCTTGTAAAATTCATGAGGATGTGCCTTACTGTGTGCTGCTATTTTATGTGTGCCCTATGTGTTAAAGTCTAATTTCCCAAAGATTACAAAACATGACTGTTAGACAGATGTAAAAATAACACACATCCAGAGCTATTTCTACTCCATAAGACCACCATTGTAACATTAAAACATGTTCAAACACACTGGGTCAAAATAAGCAGTTCAATAACAAAATGTCAGGATAAGATTGTAGTTTTATATACAGAATTGATTAATGTAGTACAAAGGCTTAAAATGTAACCTTTGCCACTATCTGTTCCATTAGCTATTTGCATTTCCACTGGACAGAGTTCACATGTTAACCTCTGTCCCAACAGAGTTGTAAAATAGCCAAACTGACATTAAGCCACACCCAGGACAAGACAAAAGGGATGCTCATGAATCTCTCTGCCTCTTTCCAAGTTACAAATCATTTTCTGATGTCCAAACACAGAGAATCTGATTATTTTACTGCTCTGCTCACAGATCTTTCCACAGTGATGAGTAGTTTGCTTTTGTCTTGGTCTAACTTCTCTCTGAGAATCTGACTTTGTGAGAAGGGTTTGAATGATGATGGCTCAAAAGATGATCCAGAGAACCGATCATGAGGGAGGAAGTGAAATAGAGAAGGCAGAGAAATGATGCAAAAAATGTGGGTATGTTAGGCAAGCTATCAATCTAGAAAATGGGAACTCTGTCCTGAGTACAAAGTAAGTAAAATGTGCCCTGCAGTGATTATTGCTGGAGAGTGAAGAGTGAATACCTCATGTGCGTTTACTGAATACCTTGGCATTTACTGAAGTCTGCTTCATGGAAAGTTAATCCATTTTCTGTCTCCTTTGCTGTAAATGCAGATTGAATAAACAACCATAATAGAGGAAAATCAGAAAAGAAACCTTACATCAGAGAGCTTCGGTGTTTTTAGATAGAATTTGGGAATGATAAGGGTGGGCCAGTACCATATATACTATGGGTTTTCATGAAAATGTTGATGAACAAGTGAATGAAAGTTGAATATATAGTGTTACAGGTTTCTATAAAATAAAGGAGGTAAGGTCAATAAACATAGGAATTAATATAATGATCCTATAAATACATCACACACACACACAAACACACACACACACAGGCATGAGATTTGATCCCAGGGAAACAAGTTTTAACTAAGTCATTCTAGTTACATGACCTTCAACAATGACTTAATTACCCTAAATTTCAATTTTCTCACTGATAAAATTAAGATAGTTAAGAAAATATCACTAAATATCAAATATATAGTTACCCAAAAGGTATGCAACTTATACTGGGCAAAAGTAAACCCTAGTTCAAGTTTTAGTGCACAGTGGTTCAATTATTGCTGATAGCTTAGTTAGAAATTATTATGAGGCAGCTAGACAGAGCTGGGCCCTCAGCATAGAAAACAATTAAGGCACGTTCACTGGTTAACATGAAAAGAAAAGAGGTACCACTTCCCCTAGAGACAAAGAACAGTGACTTATATTCTAAATAGACATCAATTTCCTTTCTGGAAATGCTTGATTTCCCATTCAATCCCATTTAATCAATATTACCTGGGTGTCTATAC
This sequence comes from Thryonomys swinderianus, assembly GCA_004025085.1. Classification (NCBI taxonomy): domain Eukaryota; kingdom Metazoa; phylum Chordata; class Mammalia; order Rodentia; family Thryonomyidae; genus Thryonomys; species Thryonomys swinderianus. The sequence goes on from PVIC010009353.1 coordinate 29,115, forward strand.
CAGTAATCTTGTTGGTTGGTTATTATACACCTCATGCCCACCTTGAAATTTTTCACTGGGTCTTAAGTTTTGTCCTTCACTGAACCCCTTTCACCTTGTGGCTTTGGTCAATAAAACACCTTTGAAAAGCAGGGTGAATGGGAAACCCTCTTCCCAATCTCCCTTCTGTCTCTCTTAGACAGAAGCTTTCTTTTGCTCAACAAATTTTTCCTACCCTTAACTTCCATTGTACCTAGAATTCATTCTTTAAGGGAACATGAACTTGTGTTTTGGTTATCTACTAGGTATGGGAGTTATATCTATTGCCCTATATCATGATTTCTTCACCAGAGAATATATGCTGAAGTTCCCATGTATTAAGAAGCCTTAGGTACAGTATGTTTTGCCCTACAAATATATACATGATAAAATTTACAAATTAGACACATTAATAGATTAAGAAAAATAAGCAATAATAAAATAGGCAAATAGAATATAGTTACAATATTTCATTAGCATACTCAGGATAATATAAAACTTTAAACTTATAAATTATCAGTTTCTGGAATTTTCCATGCAGTATTCTCAGGCCATGGTTGAACACAGGTAATTGAAATCACAGAAACCAAAACCATGAATAAAGAATGTCGCATGCCTCTACACTGAGAATGTAACAAGTCAAATATGTTGATCAATAACAGATTTTGAGAGTTAATACAATAAGTGACAGAACTATTCCTCAAATGAGAAATATTGACTTACAATATTTTAAATGAAGAATATCTTCTGAAATCTTCTAGTTGCTTTGGTTTGGCAAGAGACTTGCTAATCATAAATTAATTGCCTTCTAATGTAAATGTGCTTTTAATAAAATCTTTAACACATGAGTATTTGTTTCTAATTAAAGTTGTATGGTTTGCATGTTAATACAACTAGAATTTTATTTTATTCATATATTTTTATAGTTTAACAAGAAAGATGAACATAAAGAGGTAATAAGTGGTGAATTTTTTTTTTTTTTTTTTTTTTTTTTTTTTTTTTTTTTTTTTTTTTTTTTTTTTTTTGCTTTTTGGAGACAGGGTCTTGCTTTGTAGTTCAGGCTGGCCCTGAGCTCACTATGGTGCCCAGGCAAGCCGCCGCAAACTCAGCAATCCTCCTGTCTTTGCCTCCCGAGTGCTGAGATTACAGGTGTGAGCCACCACGCCCAGCATTATATGTGGTAACCGGGGATTGAACTCAGGTCCTTACGCTTGCGAGGCAGGCGCCGGAACCACTGAGCTAACCCTCCGGCCGTAAGTTGTGAATTTTTAAAAGTGCCACCCCTTGAGAATTTGTATGAGACAGGCAATAACTTCTATCTTGTGTCTTCATTCAAATTATCCATCATGTAGTACCCAAGAGATGAGGTTTGCTACCAGCTTAAAAATGAATGGATGGAGGGGGATGTATAAGAATTGTGAGGAAAAGATATAAACTATCATTAACTTTCCTGAATCAAGACAAGTTGGATTCTGTAATTTATACTTGTAGTTTTGAAGGTAGAAACCTCAGATTTCTTATGTAGATGGCAAAAGTTGGATATGTAGTGTTCGGTATTCCTTATGAAAGTGTCAGATAAGGGATAACTGCCCCATATCCAAGGTGGGGAGGGTCCTCTGCCAAGAGTAGTAGTCCCAGCACGATGCCCTGCTCTCCCTTTGCTTTCTAGATGCCATATTGAGCAGCCGTTCCTTCTGCCAGTCCCTCTGCCATGCCGTTTCTACCTGGAAACCAACCAACCAACGACTGCACCTACTAGAAACTGAGCCAAATCAAAACCTCTCCTCCTATAGGTTGTGAGTGTTCAGTATTTTATTCAGATGGTAGAAAAGTAACTAAGAGTCTCCCAACATAAGAGAGTTTTATTCTGCAGCCAGCTCTGTGATTGTCTGCATGGCAACCTCTCAGTTTGGAAGTATAACTTGTTTGGAGAAAAGCTTCATGATCCAAGGCACCACTGTATTGGAGTAAGATTTAATTAATTTTGTCAAAACATATTTTTTTAAATAAAAGAGAAGAAAGCTATTATCAGTCAGTTAAGAGCAGAGTCTGGGAACTCTCTGAAAGTTATGAACTCTGGAAACATGGAAGTCAACATGTCTCTCGTTGGGAGAAGCACGACTCAAGAAAGAAGACTTGTCTGAAGAGAGGCCCCTGAGGGAAGGAGGAAGAGAATTCAGGAAGGACTGTTCACTAACTCTCAGGGGCTGGTTAGCAGCCTAAGTTAAAGGGGATCAGGGAGAAATCATTACATTGAAGGCCAGTGATAATTTTTTATTTGTTTGTTTTTATCTTTATCAGTACATTGTATATACACAAGCCAATGATACTTTTGAGAAAAGAATGGCCATCATTTAGTGAAAGTGGGAAGCCAATAGCCAGGAATTAAGGTGTGAGGTGACTCTAATAAAATAATGCCATTAGTGCAGAGTAAACAATGACAAATTCAGCAGATACTGTGTGGCCACGTCAAGCACAGAACAGATCGAAACATAGATAGTAGAGTGGACTCTGGTGAAGAGTAAGGAACTGAAGATGTAGCAGAAGGGAGTGACTCAGCGAAAAGTACAGGAAAAGGAAAAAGCTGTTAAGAATACAAACAAAGGGCCAGAGATTTAGCTCAATGGTTCCGGCACCTGCCTCACAAGAGCAAGGTCCTGAGTTCGAGCCCCAGTAACCACATACAATGCTGGGCATGGTGACTCACACCCACCAACCATCAGTACCACATACCACAGTGCCGGGTGTGGTGGCTCAGGCCTGTCATCCCAGCACTTGGGAGGCAGAGGCAGGAGGATTGCTGAGTTTGAGGCCTGCCTGGGCTATATAGTGAGCTCAGGGCCAGTCTGATCCACAAAGTGAGACCCTGTCTCAAAAAAAAAAAAAAAAAAAAAAAGACTACAAACAAAGGTGTCAGTTCTCAGTGGTGAAACCATCCATTTCCCAGAAGAAGAGAAGAGCAAAGATAGAAGCAACAACTCTGAGGCATGGAATGGAAACAAAACTCTGGGTCAACATTTTCACCCTTAAAAAATTGTGTTAGGTGATATTACTGACCAATAAGAAGGACAGTAAGGGTAGGTTTGAAGATGTGGATAGTGGTGGAGGAAGAGATTGGAAGAGAGATATTGAATGTATCGTCAGTGGTTTTAGGATTTGGTTTCGATCTCAAATGTCCTCAGAGGGGGAACCTTTGGAAGGTAACTGTGTCATGGGAATGTTACATTCTTCCACTCAGAATTCAGGGCTAAATATGCTTTTGGGAGGTGAGGTCTGTGGGAAAAAGGTGAGTCACTGGAAGCCTGATGCACCCATGTCTTCCCCTGGGCTCCTCCTCTCTCTCCTTCCTGAATGTCCTGGAGTGAGGAGCTTCCTTCAGTGGGGTCTTTCCTCTGTGCCCTTTCTTCCTTGAAGCCAGATGACCAGGAATGAACCTCTGGAACAGTAAGACAAAATAAACTTCTCTTTCTTTAAGTGGTGGGTGTTGGGTATTTTGTCCAGTGACAAAAAAAGTAACTATGACACATGAAATCAGTAAATTCCAAAAGTATGGAAATAATGCTTCTCCTAGAAGTTGCTTCCCAGTGGAATCTCAAGAGTATAATCTGGTCATAGATTCTTGACTACTTTCATCATGATTTCGTATGTTTCTTTACTAAACAAAAGAGCAGCTATGAAAAGAAGTTAAATGCAGGTGAAAGATTTATAGCTCACTGGCCAGACATTTAGACATCACATTTCATGCGTTAACACAGAGCAAGAAGACAAAGAAAGTCAAAAAGAGGAGAGAAAGAAATGGCACCACACATCTGTTTCCTATAGGTGACAAAATAACAGTTTTTATCCTACTTTAAACTTTTGAAGTGGTAATCTCTGATTAAATGCCAAGTCTACTCCTAACTTCAACTCCTTCTAACACCGTCTGCAGAACTCAAATTAATAATATTCAGGAAACACAAAAGACAGGTTAAGCAAAATTAACAAGAACAGCAATCAAGTACTAAAAACAGTGAAACACATGCATTATCATGTTTCAGCATAATTTAGAGTTCTACCTTTTCATGAAATGGGGACATCATATAGCTGACAAATGAACTGTTAGAATAAGAAAACTAGATCTTCACACCAAAGGTGATTCTCTGATGTATTATTATTCTGTGATTATTGACACATATGAAAATGCCAGAGATGGCCCAGAACAATCTCCTTGATCCAGCAGACACAGAGAGAACTGGTCCCACTGCCTGGCTGTGGAGAAGTATCGGCAGCCTTCGTTTCACTCACGTGGTTGGCACTGGCTATGACATCATAATCCACGTGGAAATAGTATTTGGAGAGCACAGATGATAAAAGCCACTGCCACCAACCACTTTTCTTCGAGGAGGCTCCTAAAAAAATCCCCAAGATTAGAATGTTCGGTCTACACTATGGTTTGTTTACTAACAGTCTTATAAGTGCTAATTTCTAATTTTGTTTTATATTATGGGCTAGATAGACACGATGAACGTAGAAAAATCACTGTATTTCAATGTACATTGTTTTTTTTTTTTTTGCATTTCTCCTCTGAATGTGGAGTGATCACAAGTAGCAAAAGTAAACATTTCCTTACTAGCTTGAAGAAAGGAGGATAATGGAGGAAGAGGAACAGCAAAAGAAGAAAAAGAGAGGACAGAAGAAGTGGAAAGTGGCAGGTAGTTCACCAAGGGACCCTTCTATCATTCTACTTTCTACTTTCAAATCTCCAGACGATGTTACCTCAGTGTGGAGTCTTTCTGAGGAGCACTGAGAGGAGCTCCGTGAGTCCCCCTCAGAGTCTGGGAACTCATCCTGGTTTCTGGGAGCGTTGCCTGACGTCGGTTCTCAGCACAGACCCACGCGCCTCTGATTTCCTGGGGTCTGGGTGCCGACTCCCGGTCGGTTTACAAGGTAAAATGCTCCTGACCAGAACTCTTGGAAGGGCTTTCGCAGCTCTGCCTCCTTGTGGATGACTGCTAAGGCTTTTGCGAGTTGACTGCTCTAACTTCAATCCCCGCCCTTCAGGCTTCCCTCTCTCACTTGCGCTACATGTTCTTGAATGCACTGTCCAACCAGCTACCCGTAAGGAAGCTCCAGTTTCCCAAGGACCAATTTAAGACAGAAGGTCTGCTGTGGAGGGCCTCCGAGTAGGAGACAAAGTCTTTTGCGCACGATCCTGGGGTAGGTCGATCTATACAACTGGTGCGAGAGGCACACGCAGGAGGAGAACAACATAAAGAAAGAAAAATAAAGAAATAGCTTCTTGTTTGCAGCCAAATGACTATGTAATGTTCACTAGGCATAGATAATACTTCTACTTCTTATTTCTGTTAAAGTCAAATGGGCAAATCTGCTTTTAAAATTTTAAAATTTTCTAGAACACTCTTCATAAAATATCACTGATACTTTCTAACAGGTTTTAAAGTCTTTTCCCATTCGTGGGGTGCTTGTTACCAGGAAAGCAGTACATCTGTGGAAAATGGAAGAGGTTATTCCCATGGCTCTACCACAGCAGGCTTAACAAAATTCCTTCCTCTTTTATCGAACACTTTATTTTTTACTACTGTGTCGCAGCACCTCTGCAGTGTGTTTGCTTTGAGGAATAATTGTTTCTTGAGTGAAATCTGTATGTTTTCCAATTTCACCAACTCCTTTCACCTGTCTCTGTTTCCATGACACATGCTATGTGTGTAAATTCCGTGCCAAGAAACAAATTACTAAAGACACCGCATCTATTCATTAAACAGAGGTTCTGCCCTTCTGGGGAAGAGACAAACACTGGGGGG
>PVIC010009353.1:35033-45832 GCA_004025085.1 Thryonomys swinderianus
AGAGAGACAGAGAGACAGAGACAGACAGAGACAGAGAGACAGAGACAGAGAGACAGAGAGACAGAGACAGAGACAGAGACAGACAGAGAAGGGTGTTATTATTCAAAGAGAAACTGGGTTACCATAGTCTAATGGGAATGTTCTTGCTATCATACATCCTAAATTTGAAACTAACAAAATGGTTATCTTTACATTTACTGCTTTGCTATCAAATATAAATATGTGGTAATAACATCTTTCAGTTTATGGTTTGCAAAGTTGGAAAAGCATACAGGAAAACCTGAAAAGGAAGCACTAAGACAATGGAAAAGCTACTTCACCTGTTTTAACCCTGGCTGTTTCCAGACAGGAGCAAAAATACAAAAAATAAACAAAAGCAGGTCAGGGATTTAGCTCACACCTACTTTGGAAGCACAAGGGCCCGAGTTCAATCCCCAGTATGGAAAAAAAAAAAAGAAAAAGAAAAAACATGAAAAGGCAAATTAAAACATTGGCTATTTCACCATGGGCAGTATTTTAAATTCTGTGGTCCGTCTGGAATAGTTTTAACTTTTTCAACTTTCCCTACAGTTTTTGGGTTGAGCTTGATCTGTTTTGCTGTCTGTATTTCTTTGGTAAATGAAATCAACAAAATTCACATTAAGTATCTTACAACAAACAAATAAAGAAGACAGTAGCAAACAAAATCCTAAAGCAGATGGACAGGAGGAATTTGTGGCAAGTGTTGGTGTCCAGTGCAGTGGTTAAGGTGGTAGAATCCTGGCTGTCACCACACATCCAAACTTAGCAGAGTCCACATGTCAAAGACGTGCAGATATGTGTATATTCAACACTGCCCAATATAGCCTTTAGAAGTAAAGTCAATTTAAATCACTTACTTTATGCATAAATACAGTTGAAAAATCTCGACACTCATTTTATTGATTTCTTTTTCTCATGAGAGTGGTGTAACTCTTCAAAAAGATAAAATAAAAACTTTTCATAGTTTTTTTCTGTTAAGTACTTATGTAAACAACATCTAAAACTGCAATAAGGAAACAATACTAAAATTTTATTTTTAAAATCACTTTTACTTTCCATAAAAATCTTAGATTCACCTTTTCAGTTTCTGCAGGAAAGCTCATTAAGAATTTCCTTGGAAATGTATTAACTAACCAGATCAGTTTGAGAAGAAAAGAATCTATTAAAACCAACACATATATCTCTGCTGTGGTTTAAGAATGGACTGTGTTCCTTGGGGCTTCCTCAGGTGTGGGCCTCAGAAGGGGTCTTTTGCCGGGTAGTAGAACCTCCAAGAGGTGAGGCATCGAGGGGCCTAAGCTCACTGAGGCATGAGATAGTTACCCTGCAGTTCCTTTGCTGGCTCCCCTAAAAAGGGATAGTGTAAAAAGACCTAGCTGGGTCCTGCTTATCCCGTCCTGTCTCCCCGAGGCAGTGACGGGATGGCAGGCTCCTCCACTCTCACCGGGGACCTAGCCCATGGAGGTGCCGCATTCTGAAATTGGAATCTAGCAAATCTGTGAACAAATTAAAGCTATAGCTGTGCCAGGTTATTGTGTTATGCAGTGAGAAGCAGCCCGACATTTTCCATTTATTTAGATATTCTTTGGTTTCTCTCAACAATGCTATGTGGTTCTCTGTGTAGATCTCTTGCATGCATTTTCTTCAGTTTATCCACAAATATTTAACTCATAGAATAATACTGTTAATATTTCTACTTACTCTCAACTTCTGATTTTTTCAGTGACAAGTACAAATATAGTGATTTTTCTATTCACATATTTTGTAATCATATATTCTATAATCTTGATGAACTCATTTGTTGTAGGATCTTTTATAGATATCATTAGATTTTATGTAGAATTGTATTATAGTTTTTTATTTGTGAGGTGAATGCCATGTATTTCATTTTTATTTTCCTTGTTTAATTGCAAAGGATCAGGCACTAATCAAAAAAGAGAAAGAAGTGAAAATGTCCTGTATCTGACCCTACAGCAAAAACATCCATTCATTTACTAGTATATATGATATTAGTTATAAGATATTCTGAGGTGTCCATTACCAGGTTGAGATTGAGAAAATTCTTTCCATTCCTAGTTTTCTGAGAGATTTTAAGTGAGGGATAAATGTTGAATTTTGGTAAAGGTTTTTCTGCACCTGTTCCTATGATGACATGTTTTTTAGTCTTTTGTTTGCAATATGATGTTATGCCAATTCATTTTCAAATGTTAAATCAACCTTACATTTCTGGGATGAACTCCACTGGGTTACAGTGAACCATCAATTACCTTCATTGTTGGATTTGATTAGCAAAGAAATCATTCAGCAGTATTGCATCTAGATTTATGAGGAGCGTTACAAGTGTTGATTATTATATATTTCATTTTTGTTTCTTTCAAACACTTTTCAACTGGTTCTTTTTCTTTGGTCCATTGAACATTTAGAATTGTGTCACTTAGAGTCTAAGTAGTTAAAAATTTTTAGAAATATTTTATTTAGTGATGATCACTAGATGCAGCTCTCACTGGAACATTTTCATGGGACAAGGTAAACATCCCAAATTCTATGCATTTCTTTTTTTAAAAATTTATTTTTTTCTTTATTGAATTTATTGGTACACATTAGGTACACATTATCACATTCATCATTTAGCATTGTACCTGTACATGAGGTGTCTTGATTCCTTTTTTCCCATTCTCTTCTCCCTTCAACCAACATAACTCCTGACACCCTGTTTTTTAAAAAACACATTTCATGTAACTGTGACTCAGTGGTGCTTCAACATACCAATCTTTGAAACTTTCAATAGTATTTTATTTTCAAATGAAATTATGGATCTAAAATTTTTAGCAATTATGCTACTTTACCAAAAGGAATCTTTAGTTTATATTCAATTCCTCAATATATGATAATGTTGATACTCAGGTTTTTTTTTTTTTTTTTTTTTTTTAGTGTTTGGGTGAATAAAGTAATTTGTTGTTTCAGGATTTAAATGATTTAAGAGAAAGAAAATAAGTCATGTAGGGACATGTGAAATGATCACTTTAAAAATTAAAAAGAAATCTAGTGGATATAAGCACGTTTATACCAACAGAGTCACAATAATAAAGAGGATTTCACTTTGATGTTATAATTTTCTGCTGACTAATGACTCACAGTGTAGCAGAGTGACAGAACATGAAAAGAAACATTGCTCTTGTCTCTAGTAACTCAGGGGAGAAATTGTTGTTGTTGTTGTTGTTGTTGTTGTTGTTGTTGTTTTTTTGAGACAGGGTCTCACTTTGTAGTTCAGGCTGGCCCTGAGCTCACTATGTAGCCCAGGCAAGCCTCGAACTCAGCAATCCTCCTGTTTCTGCCTCCCGAGTGCTGGGATGATAGGCGTGAGTCTCCACACCCAGCATTGTATGTGGTTACCGGGGATCAAACTCAGGACCTTGCGCTTGCAAGGCAGGCGCCGAAACCACTGAGCTAACCCTCCAGCCTGGGAGAAGTGTTTTTATAAATGAATTTTAGAGCTTAATTTTTGGGTGCACATGCACACTGTCTCGATAGTGACCACTCACGTACTGGCTAATTACCAGAAAAGCACAGTGAGAAAGTATTTCACATCACATGTTTTCTATAGTGAAAGTGTGTGTATCTCTCCTGGGAAGATGGAGTTGTCTTGAAGGTGCTACCATGCTCCCTTGGAAAATGTCACGTGAGTCGCCGAGTCTTCAGACTAAAGTGGAAATTAAAACTGAGTTAAAGCTATTATCAAAATTAGAATGAAACCTGTATGATATGAAAGATTTGGAAAAGGGAATAGTTGTGTGTGTGTGTGTGTGCAGGGGGTGTGGGTGTAAGAGACAGAGAGGAACATGGCATAGAGCACTGTCTCTATAGACACAAATGTTGACACTGCTTACAAATCACAGGTGAAAAATAGATGTTATCAGAGTCATTCATTTTGTTTTCAATTATTTTCTTCTCTAAGAAAGCTTGACTCTTGAAAAATAAATGTCTAACATGAAACTTTCTATTGTTTTGAAAAGTCAATGCATCAACCCTCCTCTCTCTGTTGTCCCAGCCGTGGAGTTTTCTGAGTGTGTGTGGAGGGGGCCCTGGGGCTCCTGTGGAAAGTGGTCATCCGTGTCCTTCTGTCCCATGACCAAAGCCATGGGGGACTCTTCTTTTGCTTGTGGTAAATCTAATGAACATTGAGCCATTGCTCAGCAGCGCGCTTCTCAGTGCCCATGCTCGTTTGCCTAGTAACTGGACTTCTCTGAAATTGTGAAGTGTGCATTGAGTTTATTGTACTTCTAAGTATCTTCCAAGAATGTACTAAATAAATTATTGGATGACCTTTTAATGGAGAGAGACTAGAATGCCATTAAAATGATGTACATGTTTCCAAAGGAAACTTTTACATTCTAAAACATTTATTAACATTAATATTTATCTCATAAAGTAAAGCATTCAAGCTATATGGTACACCTAGTCTATCCTGACTACATAATAACAAGAAACCAAAATTAACAAAGACATAGACTTCAGGAAATATTATCACAGTATTCAGGAAGCTTTTTTTCAAAATCAGGCCATATTTATTGTACAGAATAATATGCTTTATAGTGTTCATGCATGTACACAAATACTTTGTCCTACCTCCCCCACCACTAATCTCTTCACCGCCTCTTCTTCCTCTTCTCTGGGACCACCCCTTAGACTTTCATGTTGTCTTTATCCCCTCTCAGTTCTAGATGTGAGAGAAAAGCTGTGCTACTTGACTTCCCTAGTCTGGTTTATTTCTCCTAGTTACATTCTCCCATTCCATGGACTTTTCTGCACATGACATGATTTTGTTCTTCTGTACCTGTTAAATTGAAGAGGTAGCATCATAACTTTATTTTTCTTTTTTCAGTAATTTCAAAATACTTAAATGTGAATATGGATGACTTAGTTAAAAGCATTAAGTACTAAAAGTTATTTTCCTCTGCAAACATACAATCCATAATACTTTCCAAAACCCATATAAAAAGACAGTCAAGGAAATAATCTGTCTAGACTCTGACAGAAGTTATTCCGTTTAAACACAGTTGGTTTTTCTAACTAAGAAAACTCAGGTTGAGTCCATTTATTTTCCAGAATTATGTTTTAATATTACTGTCTGTATGGCTGGAATTATTAAACATGTCTTAGGTTACCATTTGGTAGGGAAAAACTGTCTTTGTAATAGTGCAATATACTGCAGCAATACATGTATAATCCCTTCCCTTTATCTACAAATTCAGATATAATGTTTAATGATTGGCTTTAAAAATCTGGGTATAAAATGCACAATGATCAACATTTTTATATTGAGGTCCAAAAAGAACATTCAACTAAATATATTAGAATAGCAGTTAGGATTTAAAAGAAAAAAAAGCTATAAGCAATGCTGCAAAGAATTCATCTGTGCATTTTATACTCTGGATGCTATTTGTGTCCCACAGAAGAGGAGTCCATAATCTGTCACTTTCTCACTCTTTTCATAATTTCTCTTTAGCATGAAGCCTTTTTGTGATCTCTCAGAACTGCAATCCAATCAGATACATAGACTAATTCCCTGCTTCAGTGTTTCTTCCCTAGTCTAGTTCAGAATACAAATGCAGCCAATATTGCTTTCCTAGAGGCAAGCTAAGAAAATCTTTTTCTTTCTATAATAGAGGCAGAGAATAAACATTTCAAGATTGAAACCCAGTGGTCTGTAAACAGAAATGACACAGCTGACATTTCCAGGAAAAAAATAAGCAGGGATTATCATTTCATAGCCCGCGGTAGGTTGAGACTAGTTGGAAAGCAATACGTCTTTAGCACGCCATTTCCCTTGACTGATAATGGGTGTCAGTCTTGTGTCTCTGTTCTTATAAGTGCTTTGCTTTTATTTTTAATGAACCAGCATTTCACTTCCTCATCTATCCCATATGGGTGAGAGGGGTGTGGATACACAATCATTCACAGGTGATCTTTCCTTAAAGATCAAAGGCCTCCGGGACTGTGTTCTTTTGAGCAGCTAAAGGGTTCTGTGCTTTCTTCCAACTTTGTTCAGCTGTATCTTTCAAGCCGTATAAACATTCACAGTAAAGGAAAGAAGTCCGCATGTACGTAAAATAAGCCTCTGAGTTATGATTATTTAATTTCCATGTACATGCTTAATAATTTATACCTTGGTCCCCAGTCCCTAGGAAGGGAAATCTAGAGCAAAACATGGTGTTTTGTCAAACTGTTAAATGCTGGGAATATCTGAGATCAAAATTTATCTGAGGTTAGTTATGATTAATAGGGAAACAATTTTGTCTATAACTTGAAGTGGTTTAACAACTACAGTCAAAGTATGAGAGAAGCAAGCTGGGTAAGACGCTGTAGTAAGGAAAAGAATTCATGGTTTTAAGGCTCAAACCCAGGGTTTCAATGACTACTGAATTTCTCAAGTGCTTGTTAGCCTTAGATACAATGTTTGAGCCTCAGTTTCTTCAGACAGAAAGGGAGACACTACTACTCTCACTAGAGCTTACCTTCTAGCAACGTGGCTAGGCTAACTTAAATGAAACACTTCACAAGGCGCAGTTGTGTCTCCAAGAATATCGTAAACAAAAAGGACATTTCACGCTGGCGAAGAAAATGTGGGTTGTTCAGTGAGCTTCAGTGGAGTAGCTGTCTGTGTGTTTGAAGGATAAAAATCTTTATAGGCCTAGTGTGCACCTTTCACAAATATGCATTTTGGTGTTGTGTAAACAGAAACATATAAATCTAAATTCAAAACATAACAGAAGAAAATATCTCAGGACGTTTTCACCAAGTAAAACACTATATTAGAAACAAAAAAATGAAATTCTGAGTAAAAATATTCATTGTATTTACCACTTTCTCACATATTTAGGAATATGGAAATATATAAGAATATACAAAATGTATTTTATAATTACTTTGTACTGTGCATATATATATATATATTCATGTAGCATGTAGCATGATAACAATGAAACTGAAACATTCTTGTCACCTTGTGACACCAATATCATCATAACTGTTACAGAACAATATGATACCTAGGTGTTTTTGGTGCTGCTGATGTAAAGAAACTCATGGCATTGCAAATCATATAAAAGTAAAACACAATTACCTACAGTACTTAATACTTGAAAATGATGATAAATAAATAACAAGACTATACTAGTCTTTGTCTTTTTATTTTAGGCTAGACTCTTACAACAGTTTACTGTGAAATAAACTTTGGTGCTCTGCTTGTGACACTCTCCTCACTTTTCTCATTTGCTGTGTCTGGGTGTTGCGCCAAGGGCCATGCCTGGTGTCTGGTGACAGACCTCTCTCACTGCTGTTGTGCAAAGCACTGTGTCTCTCAGAATGCATCTCTGTGTTCTGACTATGTATGCATATCCTTTAGAAAATATAAGGAAGCACACAGTTCAATGGTAGCCGGACACATGTGAATAGATATTTCAGTGGAGAGGAAATACATGATATTTAATGCATAAGTCTAACTGAAAATTTAATGTTTTAAATATTAATTAGATGTGGAGCTCTGTGGCAACAGTGCTTCTGTAATTTTCTGGGACAGTGTAATTAGTACAACCACCACGATGAATAATTTGACTATAAATGTGAATGCCACTCATTATTCTCTACCCTAGAGAAATACTCATATTTGCATAAGGAAGCATGAAGTATGGGGGCACTTACCACATCGAGTTTATAATAGTGAATTGCTAGGGAAATTAAAATGTTCATTAGGAAGAAGAATGGGAAATTGTATCATATAGTAAGTACAGAATATTACTCAGTAACTCACAAATGAGTTAATCCCACAGGTACCAAAGTGGAAAACACATGCAAATTTTATTACTGTGTTAAAGAAAACAAGTAAGTGGATGACATACGTTGGATGACATGAGTGTATCAAGACATCACGTGAGCCCTTTTTACTCCTGTTGCTTCCTTGAGAGTTTTAGGTAATGGAATAGGGAGAGGAAATCAAGATCAGTCCCAGCTTGAAAAGAGCTAAGGGTCTGGAGACTATTCATAGGACCAAGTGCTGTGAGCAGAATGCAGAATTCTGGGGACCCCTAGGAGGCCCTCTCTGGAAATCAGCACCATGCTGACCCAAATGTCCATTCAAGGGCTCTAACCTAAGCAGGTGAAAGAATCAATGAAAAGAAGGAAAGGAAATAGCATTTGATGTACACCCTGGAGAATACCAGATGCTCCAACAAGCCAGAGTGGAAACATGACAATTCTTTGGTGTTTCTTGGAATCCTCAGAAGTGGGTAGTCTCAGAAAATGGGAGTAATTAGTTTAATTCAATGCTATTCTGACCCCATCAAAGAAATATTACAAGATTGAATCAAACGGGTCAGATATAACTCAATTGTGTTGCAAGACAAAGCTCAAAAATATGAGCTGTAGGAGGTGTGATCAGAATATATGGTGAGTATTTAAATTATAACAAAAGTGTCATTACAGGGCCGGAGGGTTAGCTCAGTGGTTCCAGCACCTGCCTCACAAGCACAAGGTCCTGAGTTCAATATCTGGTAACCACATACAATGCTGGGTGTGGAGACTCATGCCCACCAGCAATCAATACCACATACCACAGTGCTGGGCGTGGTAGCTCACGCCTGTAATCCCAGCACTTGGGAGGCAGAGTCAGGAGGATTGCTGAGTTCGAGGCTTGCCTGGGCTACATAGTGAGCTCAGGGCCAGCCTAAACTACAAAGTGAGACCCTGTCTCAAAAAAAAAAAAGTATCATTACAATTTATCTTCCTCAAAATACTTCTTGCATCAAAACCCCTTATTTCATCATCCTTACCACTTTCTGAAGTAGTTCTAGAAGTCTCTTTACATGAGTGTCACTAGTTGGGCTGTGAGGACGTCTATGCATGTGTCCTGTGGGGAGTGCTAGAGTCCACACCTCGGGCTGACCATGGGTGTTGACTGCATGATTGAAAACCTGCTTGAGTCCCAGGGAGAAATCCACACATAGGGTGTGGAGAGCTGTTCTTCCCTTGTGTCCAGGATCTTGTAATTAACAAGTTACCTTGACTTCCCCACTCAGCTCTGCCACACCCTAATCTCTTACTTAATTTTTAAATGTGGTACCAGGGACTGAACCCAGGACTTTGTGCTTGCCAGACCACTATGATATCAGAGGGCAGGAATGACCTTTCAGATGACATCTCAAAAGGGCTCAAACTTAGCTATTGTGGGGGATGTTACAAGCCACATGAGTACTATAGGCAGCATTTGGAGGCAGGACTCAGACACTTCTTGGCAAATTTTTGCCTGAGCTTGCTTTAAGGCCTCATTATCTTTCTAGAAGATGGAGGCTGCCAGGACAATGGAAGTGGTACTTTATTCCTGAAGCCTTTGCCATGCCAGAAGTTATTTAGGAGGTAAGAGATGAGAGTAATCCAAAGCTGGGGGGGATTTTTTTAAGAAGCACCTCAACTTACCTCTATAGTCTTTTCTGAACAGGTAGACAAGCTTTGATGCAACCTGTAAAATTGTCAAATGGGACCAACATGTGTTAAATCCCCCACATGGCAGCATGTGACACCCTCTCCAGGGTGCGGCCTCCTCTGCAGGGCTCTCATCCAGACCTGATCAGTGTGGTTGAGATGAACCCTCATTCTATGAAACTCTAGCTATCATGTCTGATGTAGCAGCCCTTTCTCTGTGAAAGGAGTCACAATGTGTTTTTTTGTAGTTTATCATACCCCATCTGGAAGGACCAGTTTGTTTTGCAAATACCACAAAGTCCCTTTTTAAATTGCTCATTATCCTATTGACTATTTATCCTCTGGGAGGGTATAGACTGGTTTTAATGGTTCCTCAGGAATTGTGAGTAAATCTGGAGCCATAAAAGGCTGTAGGGCTGGCCATTTTGGCAATGTGCCTTTTATTGTAATACATTTTTAATTGAATTCTTTATTGGTGCAATTTATATACATCTCACAACCACATATAACACTGGGGAATTTGTACCAGTATATGACACAAGTTAATTCTCATTTTTACCCATATCCCTTCCCACTCACACCTCAGCACCCCCTTTATACATGCTCTTTTATTTTCTTTCTGTATCATATTTATTCCTTCCCCTCACTACATTCCCACACCAAATTTCCTATGGAAATTTCCCACTCTATAAAAGCTGTCATACTTTCTAGAGCTCATTTGCATCCACAGGTGTTCATGTCAAAGAGAAGATCTGGAATTTGCCTATCTGTGATCTATTGATTTCACTTATTAGTTTATCCTCCAGGTGTCTCCATTTGCACCTAAATGCATCGATCTTGTCATTCTTTATGGCAGAATAATACTCCATTTTATAAAAAAAAACACATCTTCTTTATCCACTTTCCAGTTGATGGACATTTGGGTTGTTTCCAAGATTGAGCTATCACAAACTGAGCTGCTATGAACAGTCTTTCCAATGTGATTTTAAAAATTCTTTTTGGTATATTCCTAGCAGGGGGATAGAAGGGTCAAATGGGACCCCTAGTCCTAGTTTTTTGAGAAAAATTGTAATACTTTTTTAAGAACATAAACATTGTCCATATATTTTGATCATCATTTATGTGTATTAAAAAACCATTAGGCTTTCAACAAGATAAAGTTCATAATGCCTGGCACGCAATCAAAATTTATCAGTTAAGACAAAGAAGCAGGAAAATATGACCCACGAGAAGGAAAAGATCAATCAAAAATGACACAGAACTAACAGAGATAAAAGAATTAACAAATAAGCATATTAGAA
>PVIC010009354.1:0-45801 GCA_004025085.1 Thryonomys swinderianus
GGCTGGCCCTGAGCTCACTATGGTGCCCAGGCAAGCCGCCGCGAACTCAGCAATCCTCCTGTCTCTGCCTCCCAAGTGCTGGGATTACAGGCGTGAGCCACCACGTCCGGCATTGTGGTATGCGGTGTTGATTGTTGGTGGGCGTGTCTCCACGCCCAGCATTATATGTGGTTACCGGGGATCGAACTCAGGACCTTGCGCTTGCGAGGCAGGTGCCGGAACCACTGAGCTAACCCTCCGGCCCTCTTATGTTCATTTTTTAAATGAGCAGAGTAAGGAATATTTTCTAATAATTTAGACAATTGTGTCTGTTTTGGCTAGACTAAAACCATGAAAGATTAAATCTCTAAACCAGAAATCATATCTAAGTTTTTAGAAATTTTCTTTTGTGTGTGTGTGGTGCTAGAGGTTGAACTCAGGGCCTTACACATTCAAGCAAGTACTCTACTATTCAGCTTCAGTCCTGGCCCATAAAGAAATAATTATACATCCATACACACATATACATATATTAAAATCCGTTTATTTCATGCTAGACCCCACCATACAAAATCCTTTTCCTTCTGGCTCTGCACAGAGTCATGTGGGACAATCATAAAGGCTATAGAAGAGGCAGAGTATGACAAATGTTGTCTCATTCAAGGTAGTTCTGAGTTGACTTAGGACTTTTGAGTTTCCTTTTACCATTTTTATTCTTTCATCATCACTACGTAGTTTTCAGATGTATTTTTTGATTGGCTCATGATAGATTTGGCAAAAATGGGATCAGAGTATTTTTCTCCAGGGGTCAGTTGAAAACGGTGCTCTAGACAAAATTTCTCCTTTCTCTTGAAGTCAGTTTTTGGCCCAGACTATCAAAAAAAAAAAAACTTTAGATCTTCAATCTTTATATTATTTCAATACTGGTTTATTTAACCTGTTACATTTCCTCTTACTACACTGCCTCCCCATTTCCAAGAAAAATCAAGGAAACTATTGGGTTTACCTCCAGAAGGAAAAAGCTAAATTGCCGATGGGCAATTTAGTATGGGACTTGTTGTCTCAGAGGAAGCCCTACCACCTGCCGCCCTCTGCTGTTCAAATAAAACCAATTCCTGAGAAATACTTTTCTCAATCTATGCCTGCCTCCTCCTCATGGACTTTGGCTGCACTTGCTCCTGGCTCCCAAAGAACGTGTGCATGTTACACGAACAGCATCATGTGTTCTCCATGATTAATTCCATTTCAGATCCCAGTTCTTTTTCACATCCTATCCACCACATTACATTCACTCCCTCCCAATCCATTTCCAAGGAAGGAAAACATTTGATTTCAAATAACCTATAAGGCTTTTGATTAGCACCACAAGTCCCAGCACATACCAAGAATGCACACCAGACAAGATGCCCAGGAGCCCAATTCTAGTTCATTGAGTGACCTTGGTCAATAAGTCTTTGATCTTTTGATATGTGCAAGGTGCTATGTTAAACTCCATGACCAATGATGGTACATATGCAGGGTTACTATCTTCTAAGGGTGCCCAAGCCTGGCATTGTAATGCAGATAAGATGCTCTGATACATGGCAGCTCCTGGCCACAGCCCTAAAGGCACCAACCTTTGGAATACAGAGGAAGATCACTGTGACTGAATCTCAGACACTGGCTGGCCAATGGGATTCAGAAGCAAGTCATGTTTCCTATTTATGGAAATAGAAAGACACACCAAATCATGGCGAGATATTTTCTCAGCTCTCCTCTCCAAAATTCCACCACTTTAAGTTTTCACTGATTTGACAAATGTGGAGCATTTATGTATCAGGTCTTGTTCTAAGCTCACAGGCAAGAATAGTGAACAAAACAGAGTTTGTCCTCAGGTGCCTACATGTAGTTCCAGGGGAACCAAGGACAAACACCCAGGTAATTAGACGACTCAGTGAGAAGGATGTCATAGCCCTCCCCAGTCCATTCCCTATTTGCTTCACAATAGAAAGAGGAAAGATGAATGAATCATCCAAAGAGCATAGTCTAGAGTCAAAGTCAGAATGACATCAATGTGGATCTTCTTTCGGCATTTGGTCCTGGCTGGAGGAGTATGCGGGTGGTTAAGAAGAGAGGAAATTAAGGGAACCATAGGGAGCAAAGGCAAGCAGGGAGGCCTTTGGCATCAGTGACAAAGTTGCAAATGCTTTTCCCAAGCCCTCTCCACTGCCCTGAATGCTGTGGTGGGAAGAGCTCTGGGCTAAAATTCAGGAGCCCTCGGGGCCAGCCCCTGCCATTCTAGAAGTTAACCCTTCATTTCCTTGGCCCATCTGGGAAATAAAATGAATCACACTGCCTCTGCATCCATCCAGGGGTTTGGAGCAGCAAGTGAAGGTGTCTAACTTACAAGAGTACTCTATACAAACCACTTAATGCCACAGGCATTATTGACATTACAGTACCACTGTTAGTGAACACATTGTGCTGTGTTGGACTCTTCTCTGATAGCTTCCACAAGTCCCTTCCAGTTGGCGCCCTTTCTTTCCAGCATCCCCATTAAATTATATACCTAAACTAGAAATATTTACTTCTTACACAGAATATACATTTAATAATGTATGTAACCCAATTGGAGTTAAGCAATAAGGTCAATAAGACAAATTATTTAAGTAGCAGTGTGGAGTGTTCAAATAGATGTACTGCTTCTGTGCAGCCCTACTTAAAATTTTATAATAGGGACTGGGGCTGTAGTGCAGTCGTAGAGTGTTTGCCTAGCATACTGGGGATGGGATGTAATCCCTGACACTTCAAAGACATTTTTTTTTTGAGACAGGGTCTCACTTTGTAGTTCACGGTGGCCCTGAGCTCATTATGTAGCCCAGGCAAGCCTTGAACTCAGCAATCCTCCTGCCTCTGCCTCCCGAGTGCTGGGATTACAGGCTTGAGCCACCAAGCCCAACATCTGTGGTATGAGGTACTGATTGCCAGTGGGCATACCACACCCAGTATTGTTGTATGTGGTTACCGGGGATTGAACCAGGGAACTTGCGCTTGCGAGGCAGGTGCTGGAACCACTGAGCCAAATCTCTGGCCCCTCAAAGACATTTTTATATGAACCTGTTACTTGAACCTTCATCAGTTGTCTCTATGGGACCCAGGCCTCTGACCAAAGCTCACAGCACTCTGGAGTAGCTTCTACACTCAAGCCCTTCTGATTGAATAGGAACAGAGTAGGGAGAAGGTTTCAAGCTCTGTGTTTCTTGGAGGCGGGTCATTGACATCCATCAAACATTACATCAAATATGCCATTTAATTCCGTCTCCCCCACCCAGTGACTCCTGAAAGTAGAGAACGTATCATGACGCTCCTTGCTTAGTAGTGCAACCTGGACAGCTCTGTAAATCATCAAAAAAAATTGAGGCCTTGACTCGAACAACCCTTCCCTAATGGCATCCCCAACTCATAGACAACACCGAAGCCCAGTGCCTTAAAAATGTTGTCAAAAGCCATGTTGTCTGGCCTGGGGTTGGGACACTGCTCTGCCTGCTCCAAATCCAGACCTTCTGCTGCACTGCATGCTGCTAAGAATGTCCTCCATCAGAGGCTGTGCATTATACGCTTCTTAACGATTTCCCCAAAAGTTTGTGCTCCTTTTGTGTTGGCAAGCAGGTTATAGCCTAATCGTACTAGTCATTTTACCCATAACTATTTTACTTTTTGGGTCTATTTTGAGATTCTATTTATGAACCTGTCCTAAATTCTCAGGAAAACTGAAATGAGACCATCCCTACATTAAATGCAGATCCTGGGTGAGAGGCACGTGGCACAAAGATGAACAACAGATAGCTCCTGTCTTCAAAGGATTTGTAGTCCAGTAGGCGAATGGCATCTATTTTTCCCTTGAAAAAAAATTAACCAGAGTGAAAAACATTGATTGCAGAATATTTAGAAAACCCAAGTAAGAAAAGAAAGTCATCCAGAGTTCAGATTATGTTTTGTAGGTTTCTAAAGACAGGACCTGTCCCTGAGTCATACTTCTGTATCCATAAAACTGCATATAGGAATTAGTCAGAACATGAGCTCAATCAGCATTTTCTGAGTGGAAACACCCACCCTCATCCCCCAACTCTGAGATAACCACTCTGAAAGGGAACGAGATAGTCTCTGCTTCCTTTTGTTTATCAACTGACTGACCCAGACGTGATTCTCCTGCTTCACCTACATCAGGCTGATAATTGCATGGCCTTTTTGGCTCTGTGCTGTTTCACTAATTGTTTAGTTGCTCAACTGGAACAAACTTTTACATTCCTCCCCCCAGCCATGGTCCAGAGGATTCCCTTAGGTAAAGCAGTAGCATTTTCCAAATTCCTCCTCGCATTCCCCACCACTACCAGTATATAAAAGGCCTCAGGGACTGGAAGTGGATTTTCCATCAGTTGCCTCAGATATAACAGAACTTACTAAAGTCCTGAGTCAGGATGGATGTACAGACATCTGTAGAAGCTTTCAAAACTGATGCTCGGCCCACTTCACACAGATAAAACAGACATTAAAAGAAAAGAAGGAAAGAAAAAAAAACAGATTTTCTTGGCATGAGGCCCAGACATAGGTGCTTTTGTGTTAAAACTGCCCTGGTAAGGGATTGAGAACCACTGGTGTGTACAGTGATATCAGTGCCTTTTGAGGACACAAGAGTGATCAGAGCTGGGACACTCAACCCTAGAACTTCACACAATAAGTTTCTGTGGCCCACTTCATGATACACCTGAGTGGTGTACATGGGCAATCATTTGCAGAGGGAAATAACATCTATTCCAAATAACATGTATTCCAAAGGGTTCACCCAGGTCACTCGAAAGACAAAAACACAGAGAAGCCACGCATAGTCAAGTTTTGGGGAAAAATAGGGACATGAGTGTAAAGGCCCACCTAGGCTATTCTGCAAACAGGGACGAGTTTTCAGGCTTCACTATGAAGGAAGGAGAATTTTACAAGATGAACTATGAGAGATAAGCCACAGTCACAATAGGCTGCTTAGCAAAACCATGATTGAATTAGATAATCTTTACTGAATAGGTATTGAGTACTCATTCTTTGTCAAGTATTATCCTAAGCATTTGCATACATATTTCATTTATTTTTTTTGTTATATTTATCCCCATGTTATAATGGGAGAAATTGACATTAACTGGTGTTAGTTACATACCATACAATCCCACTAAACAAAGTGGGCATCCATTGCCTCTTAGGCTCCACAGTCTGTGTTTTCCACCACGCCAGGTTTTATGCCCTGGACATGCCCTTGCCTGGTTAGAGGTAATACAATAAATGGATGGGGGAGAAGGAAGATATCAAAGTGAACATCTTCTCAACAAGGGGTAACTTTCTAGAGTGGCTAGTCCGCTAGAAAGTTTTCCTCTGTGCGAAAGAACTGGAACGAAGACATTTGGAAGGAAGTCATTGGGCAAACTCACTTTGGTGACCCTTCCAGTTTGATAGGGCTCAGGTCCTGCGTTTCAGAAAATTCGTCACAGGGGAGAAGCAGTGGCACAGAATTGCTGAGTGTGAGCTCAATGGCGGGGGAGAGGGAGGATATATGGGAGGGGGGGAAGGCAGCTGAGATAGGGAGAAGGAAGGGACCCTGGGGGATAGACCTCCCAGGCACAATGTAAGGGTGCAGGGCCAACCACAATGACAGGAAGGTACCCGAGTGCCCTCTGTGTTGGGGAGGGATTTGTAGCTGGGACCATAGAGAGTCACAGCAAGAAGGCAGTTGGGCTCGAAGCTTGGTCTCCTAAATGGTACTTTCTTTTTATTCAGTAGAATAAAAGTCTCTTGTTCTCTTTTAGTTGTTTAAAATTCAAGCAATTTTCTCTTTCTTTGTGTCTTTCAGATCTTAAATCCAAATTTCATCCAAGAAGGTGAGTTACAAAGGGTAGAATTGAGATTGTAGGGATTAGCTAAATACATTATGGTATTTGTAGCATTCAGGTAGAGATTTTAAGCAATAGTGATGTACTTCTGTATTTATAGACAAGGAAAGATGTCTATAATGTTTAAGGGGATTCAGTTTTGGTAAGAACTGTTTACATAATGTTCACAGTAGTTTATCTCTGGGTCATGGAGCTTTCCCTCCTTGCTTTTATATATATATATATATATATATATATATATATATATATATATATATATATATATTTTTTTTTTTTTTTTTTTTGAGACAGGGTCTCACTTTGTAGTTCAGGCTGGCCCTGAGCTCATTATATAGCCCAGGCAAGCCTTGAAGTCACAGCAATCCTCCTGCTTCTACCTCCTGAGTGCTGGGATTACAGGTGTGAGCCACCACACCTGACATATTTTCTAATTTTTATATAATAAACACTCAATATACTGTTCAAAGGGACCCAGACATCTCAACAGTGTTAGACTGAAGGTTATTTGAATTGCTATACAACATGAATGGAGATGCAAATACTGCTTTTGAAAAGGCTGTTTTATGCTAAGTGGATCACAAATGAGATGAATCCTTATCAATTTGATCCCAGTGGCCCCAGAATTCCTCGTGCCCTTAATGGATATGACCTGCTTACTTGGGGACACAGTGACACTGCAGTGCAAAGTCTGTGGACGGCCAAAGCCCACCATCACCTGGAAGGGTCCAGATCAGAACATCCTGGACACTGACAACAACTCAGCCACATACACAGTCTCCTCCTGGTAAGATGACACCCTCAGCCCAGTGTCAGCACCAACCTCTGTGCAGCATCCAGGGGCTACTTCTAGGCCACACTCTACCAGTAGAGTACTGGTCTTCCACCAGCTGCCCTGAGGCCTGGGGCCAGCAGAACCGTTCAGGAAGACTGTGCTCTGGACCCTGTAAAACAAAGAAAAACACAAACTTTAATATCTCAGGTCAAGCAGGAGCCTTCCCAGTCCCTATCTTAGTCACCCTCTTGGATGATCTGTCCTAAGGATCTCTGAGGAAATCTCTAAGTCAGGAAAAGTAGTGAAGGCTCCAGACCTAGGGTAGGAGCCTGGTCCTCCAATCTGGACACCCTGCTGGGTCATGGGCCCTTCAAGATGCTACAGTATTGCTATAGTTAATTCCTGACACAAGAATAATTTTATAAGAGGGATAAAAGGACTCATTCTAAAGTGTTCAGCAGGAAATCAAGCCACAAGCATACTTCTACACAAAAAAGACTATTTGACCAGACTTGGGTGACTGCCCCCCAGTCATTTATTCTTAACATTTATTGTTACTGATCATGAGCCTCACTGTGCACTGCTGCTTTCAGTGGACAGACAGCCACAAGTCCTAACCATGTAAGAATCACTTAGGGAAGGAACACTGAAAAGAAACTTTCATCCATTGACTGTAGGGTATAGAGGGTATAGAGGAAGGGGATGTAACTAGAACCTCTGCAGTTAAATTCTAGTCTCCTGTGAGCCTGACAGCACAAGGCACAATGTACTATTAATTAATAGTAGACAGAAATGAGGCTTAAAGAAGAAGCTGAGCTTGGGCCTGATCCATGCTACTCTGGGTAGCCAAAATGAAAGCCCCCAATTTGCCACCCATTTATTCAGTACATTGAGAACAAGCAATGTAACAGGTCACTCACAGGGCAGGAGTTTCAATACATCAGGAGTAACAAATGTAACAGGTCACTCAGAAGAGAGCATGTTGTACCTCCTAGAACAATGAGGAATTATGTAGATGGTCCTGGTGTAGATCTGCTCTGGAGCATTACAACACCTGAGACCACTGGAGTCTTTGTTGTTACCTGAGGTGAAGATAAGAGTCAAGCCCTCAGGACAGGATATGTGAAAGCTGGTCTACAGGCAGGAAAGTTTGGCCATCCCATCACAGTCCCAACTGTGCAATAAGATTGCCCCCAACAATTGACATAACATGTATGTGCATGGCAAATAGAGAAAAATAGCATTATTCCTTGGTGTTCTCAGTAGAGACTCCCAACCAGGTCAAAAATGATCTGTGGGCCCAGGAAGCTTGGTGTGTGAATCTGTGATTTATGGGCTCCAAAAGAGTCCAGAATAGGTCACAATCCTGGGAAGGAGGAGAGCTGACCTGGCTCCTGATCTAACCCCCTCAAAGCTGTTCTTCTCTGGGGTGCTTCTGGATCCTATATTTGGGCCAAGTGGGTGAATTTAGCATGAGGTAAAGGAATTTACTTTTTCATAATTCTCTTAATTATTTTGAGGCAGGATTTTAAATTCTTCAATATTTTCATTCTTTAGTCTTCCTATATTTTACACTATTCATTATTGAGTTGTGTGGCTGAATTAATTTAGGAAAGTTGCTAGTGACAGCATATAATACTAATTTGTATTACAAACTGGTACTTGTACAGGACTTTATGTATTTCAAATAATCTTCTATTTTTAGTTTATTATTTTTTATTCTACCCCCATTTCCACAAATTTTGCCTACATATTAGGTAATGGGGATGGAGGGGCAAAATTGTCACCAGGGTGTGGAAGTTAGCCACAGAACAAGGTGGCTTTTGGGCCTATGGGCTCTCAGCTTAGCTTGCCATGCAGCAGCCCTATGGGGTTTTACTCATCAGTAAATCATCTCATTACTGGAGTCTCAGGGCATCCTTTTGTATCCCTAGTGATTCTGGAGAAATCACCTTGAAGATCTGCAATCTGATGCCCCAAGACAGTGGAATTTATACCTGCATAGCCACAAATGACCATGGGACCACGTCCACATCTGCTACAGTCAAGGTGCAAGGTAAAATCTCTTTACTTATACTACTCATAGTCATTTTAAAAGCACAGTATAGGACTTACCATCTTACCATTTTTGTCTAGGTTCCCTGTGAGCTCCCCTGAAACTGCTTGCCTGATCTGTCTCTGTGCACCTCTCCATCTTACCATTTTTAAGCAGTGCAGTGGAATTACCTTCATATTTTGTACTGCCATCCATTCATCTACAGAATTCTTCCCAATCCCCCAAATGCAACTCCATTTTTGTTCATTCCGTAGCAACTCCTCATTCCTCCCTCTTTACAGTCCTGGCCAACACCATTCTGCTCTCTGTCTCTAGGAATTTGTATTAGTCAGATATTTAAAGTGAACTTGATCAGGCTCCCCAAGACCCAGGGCAGAAATGATCCTTTGTGGAAATTCCAAAATAAATTCTCTGGAAAGAGAATGCATCTTTCACCTTTGCTAGGAGCTGTCTGCTACCTGCCTCAGCCTCCTGCGTGGCTCCCTGGCCCTGCTTCCTCTCTAGTATGCAGTGTTTAGCCTGAGGAAGACCAGCAGACCACAGAGTAGGTCCCAAGTCTCCTGCAGGCCCAGAGCAAGGTGTGGTACCTGATGGACAGACATCAGAGGGAGCATCTGAGGTTCAGATTAGGTCACATTTCCACAGTCTCTGCCTCAGGGGAGAACATCAGCTTCTGCAGGCACAAGCCTGACCTCTTCTGTCTGTCTCCACAGGTGTCCCAGCAGCTCCCAACCGCCCCATCGCCCAGGAGAGGAGCTGTACCTCTGTGATTCTCCGCTGGCTACCCCCAGCCAGCACAGGAAACTGCACCATCTCAGGGTACACCGTGGAGTATCGGGAGGAAGGTGTGCACCCTGCTCTTCTGCCATCAGTTCCTCCAGGGAGGCCCCTCAGGGACAGGAGCCTGAGCTCCCTTATCTGCCTCATGATGTCTTCCAACTCAGCGCTGAGGCCTCTGGGCCAGGCTCCAGCTGTTTCCTGCCTGCAAGTTTGGGCAACCGCTTTCACTAAGGGCTCTGTGCCTCCCTGACATGATCACAACCTGAGGTGGGGTTTGATGTGCCTTCACCGCATTGCTCTCCTTGCCCCAGTCAGACAGATCAGGCCCATTTTGCAGATGAGGACACCAAGACCTAAAGACAGAAACACAAGAGAGTGGTTAGTAAGGGGCACTGAAGGCCACCTCTCTATAGTTTGCTAGTTTGCAATTTTTCTCCCAGAGCAACAACTGAGGTAATATAATCTGAGCTCCACCCCTCTGCCCCAGATAAAGTTTATACAACACATATATGCATTTATATTTTAATTGCACAATTTTAAATTGTGTGGTTTAGGCCTTTAAAATATATTACATTTACATGCTTAAAAAGTCATGTATTCCTTTAATAGTTGGAAACAACTAGGCCTGGCATCTAATTGCCGAAAGTTTTTAAAAGAGGCTTCCAGGGCCGGAGGATTAGCTCAGTGGTTCCGGCGCCTGCCTCGCAAACACAAGGTCCTGAGTTCGATCCCTGGTAACCACATACAATGCTGGGCGTGGTGACTCATGCCCACCAGCAATCAATACCACATACCACAGTGCCGGGTATGGTGGCTCATGCCTGTAATCCCAGCACTCAGGAGGCAGAGACAGGAGGATTGCTGAGTTTGAGGCTTGCCTGGACTACATAATGAGCTCAAAGCCAGCCTGAACTACAAAGCGAGACCCTGTCTCAAAAAAAAAAAAAAAAAAAAGAGGCTTCCAGACAGCTCTAATTGTTAATAACATATTTCCGAACCACATATGAATTGAACAACCACACAAAAACACAGTGCTTGCCCCTTCCCAGGCCAAATCATCCCCTCTTCTCCACTTTCCCTAGTTATTTTAAGTCTCTGTCTCCTCTTCTGTTGAGCAAGCCCTGCACAGTTAGAAAGCCACTCATTCTGGCATTTTTCCTGGGCCTTTCACACTGGGTCTCCCAGGTGAGCACAGGATGTGAATGCTGAGCTGGGAGATGCAGTTCCAAGGTCACATCTGTCCCAGCCGCACTCAGAGTTCCTCTCAGCCAGCAAGTTCTCTTGGGCTGATTGTTTAGTATTTCTGAGGCTTGGTTTCTTTTACATTCCTACCTCATCCGGTTTCTGTGAGTTTAAGTGAGAAAATTTAATGAGAATCGGAATGCAGACATCTGCCATAGTGTGCTACAAACACTCAGTGGCTCGTTTCCATTTTGCTTCAATTTCCAAATGGGTACTTTCTCTCATTTTGTTATTGGTTGATAATATTTTCCTCCAGATTTCTATTCCTTTGCCATGTGTGGCTCTAAAGTCAGTTATTATTTTTGTCCTTTCATTCTCACACTTGCACATCTGAGAAAGAATCCATAAGCCAACTTCTTCCACTACTATCACCGTGTCTTCAGTCCCACACCCAGCATAGCTGACCCACAGGCTTTCAGAGGGCAATATAATGACCATAACTTTCCATCAGAATCAAATTCATCCATTTTCCTCTCTTTGTTTGCTGAAGGTCTTTGAAATAATGTGGCTTTGGCTTTATCTCTCTCCTTGTCCTCCAACACTGTGTCCTAGGTTCCCAGGTCTGGCAGCAGTCGGTGGCTTCAACCTTGGACACTTACCTCGTCATCGAAGACCTCAGTCCTGGGTGTCCGTATCAATTCCGAGTCAGTGCCAGCAACCCTTGGGGAATCAGCCTTCCCAGTGAACCCTCAGAGTTTGTGCGGCTTCCAGAGTACGGTGAGTCCCAGCCAGGCCGTAGCAGCAAGGCACCTGGCCATGTCAGGGACTCACCGGCCTCATCAGGCCACCATGGGAAAGGGGACCTGGCACTCTCGGCAGCTTTGGCCAAGCAAACTCTCAGCACCTGGGGAAGGGGGAAGGGTTCTGGCAGGGGGGACTGAGCCTCTGGGGGAAGACATAGGTCTGCTGCCCCCGCTGATCCTGTGCACACAGCTCCCAGGAGGACCAGGAGTCACTCTGAGAACAGAGGGAGTCATGAGCCGTAGGGTGCTCAGTGCTCCCCTCAGACACAAAACAGCACAGCCTACTCTCGCCCAACCACTCTGCAAACAGCCGGGTTCCTCACACCGTCAGGGACAGTCCCACTTGCCCACTGCATACAGAGAGAGAGTGCCAACCTGGTTGATTTTTACACAAAATGAACATTGGTTCCCCACACACCCTCTTGGGATTTCTTTTTTTTTTTCCTTTTATAACTGAGTTTATTTGCACATTTAGATACACATTATGATTATATTCATCACTGAGAATTTGTACCTGTACATAATATATCTTGATTCTTATTCTTCCTATCCCCCAGCCCTCCCTCCCACGTCCACCCCCATATATATGTGTTGTTTCCATTTTTTCAGATTTCATTTTGTCAACATGGATGTATTTTTATATAGATTTGTTGAGAAATTAACTAAGATATAACTAGCTGAGCATGAATATTTTACAAGCTTGCTTTTATTTTTTCCACCTTCATTCCAGGGACATTTTGAAAGAAGAAATTTGCTAGCCTAAAGAACATTAGTGATATTTCAACCAGTGTAAGGAAGTGACCTCTGTGCATAGGAGACCAGAGGGTGGTGCACTTACATGGCATAGACCATGGCTGTTAGGATTAAAGGAAGTCTGGCGTCCCCAGAGGTCCTTGGGCCACCCCCTTCCCCAAATGAAGCAGGGAATGTTCTCTGCCCTTGGCCCCCTGCCAGCCTGGTCACTTCCGTCCCAGTGACTTTGACTTGTTCCCATGAGCCTGTGACTCACTGGGAAACCATGGTCCGGGGCCTCTGTGTCCTCAGAATTCAACATGGTAAATCAGGCTATGGTCTGGGCACTCGGGGTGACCAACACGGGATCAGAAAAGCGAAGCTGCTGATGTGGCTCTTTTCCCAAGCCACTGACTCAGTTGGCCTGAGATGAGCACAGACCTCGCTGTGACTTCCAGTGCTTGGTCCCCACCACACAGATACATATGACCTGCATACTTGTGTGTGTGCATGCATGTGTGTATGTGTGTTTATCTTTACCATCATACAAGGTAAAACTGCCAAAGAATTGCTGTGGATTAAGTTAACTATTTAGTTTGCTGGATAAACTCCTGCCAGCCTGAGGCCAGGGAAGGGGGAAGAAGTCCTCAGAATGCCTGAGCGCACCCCTTCTTCTCCTTCCTTGAGCCTGTGCCTTTCTCCATCTTCTCCTTGCATCCTCTCTGCATCCCTGGTTCTCACTGGCTCTTTCAAGACTTCAAAGTGGTTTTCACCCTCCCTTTTTATATGGCTACCAAATTTCTAACTTTAAACCATTCAGGAACAATATTTCTAATTGTCCCCAGTTCTCCTTTTGTGTATGGAGGTGACAGAGGGACTCTGTCATGTGAGTTTTTCCTCAAATGATATTTTAAAAATAACTTGCCAGAGATCGAGGCACTTTCCCACTGATGTTGCCTCCATATTTGGGCAGGAGGATGGCTTTGTGGTTATGCCGGAGCTCTTCTGTTAACCTCTTCTTTATTCCCATGTGAAGTCCTCAGTGTCATCAATGGGTTTTCTGTCTCCCAAAGATGCAGCGGCAGATGGAGCCACCATTTCCTGGAAGGAAAATTTTGACTCTGCTTATACTGAACTGAATGAGATTGGAAGGTAAGGATAATTTTTTGTGAATGCCTAGCAACATGACTGCAGAAGATTGACATGGGTTTTCTTTTTTAGTTTAGTTTTATTTTTATTGGTACGGTGTACATACACATCATGATCACACTCAATATTGAGAATTTATACCAGTATATGACACCATTTAATTCTCATTTTTCCTCTTCCCCTACTCACCTCACAACCCCCCCTAAATACATAAGCCTTGTTTCTCTTTTATTATTACCATTACATTTTTTCTTTACTCCTCATTACTCACTTCTCCACATTTCCCGTTGAATATTTTCTTTTTCATAATATCCAGCATACATTCTAGAACACATTAATATCTTCAGTTTCTCATACCAGATAACAGATAACGATATTACACATCTGTGACCTATTTATTTCACTTATGAGTACGTCCTGAAGGTACATCCATTTGAATATAAATGGCTCAAACTTATCATTCTTTAAGGCAGAGTAATACTCCATTTTTTAAATTGAATTCTTTATTGGTACAATTTATATACATCTCAAAATCACATATAACAATGGGAAATTTGTACCAGTATATGCCACAAGTTAATTCTCATTTTTACTCATATCCCTACCCACTCCCCCCTAGTGATACTCCATTTTATAGACAAACCACATCTTCTTTATCCAGTCTCCAGTTGATGAGCATTTGGGTTCTTTTCAAGACTGAGCTATCACAAACTGAGCTGCTATGAACATGGGTGCTCATATGTCACTATGATATGATTCTTTTCATTCTTTCACATACATACCTAGCAGGGCAGTAGCAGGGTCAAATGGGATCTCTAATCCTAGTTTATTTAGGAATCTCCACACTGACTTCCATGGAGGTTGTACCAGTCTACATTCCCACCAACAGTACAGAAGGGTTCCCTTTTCTCCACAGGCTCACCAGCATTTGTTTCTGGCTATTTTCAAAATAGCAGCCATTGGCCGGGTGTGGTGGCTCACGCCTGTAATCCCAGCACTCGGGAGGCAGAGGCAGGAGGACTGCTGAATTCCAGACTTGCCTCGGCTACGTAGTGAGCTCAGGGCCAGCCTGAACTACAAAGCGAGACCCTGTCTCAAAAAAAAAAAAAAAAAAAGATAGCAGCCATTCTTTGTGGAGTGAGATGAAATCTTAGTGTTGTTTTCATCTGCGTCTCTTGAATGACCAGTGATGATGAGCATTTCTTCATATGCCTCTTGTCAACTTTTATTTCTACCTCTGAAAAATGTCTGTTCATTTCAGCTGCCCATTTTTGGATTGGGTCTTTAAATTTGGGGAGACTGATTTTCTTAAGCTCTTTATATGTTCTAGATAGTAGGCCTTTGAAAATGACATGTTTTTGATGTTGTTTCTTTAGGTTATGAATGTATTTTCTCTGTAGGAAGAAAACGCTCAGAATATTTGTGTGTTTTAATTAAGTTGGATGTCTCCCTTGTCAGTTCTTAGCCTCTCTTCCCTTCTTTATTAGGCAGGACCTCACTATCTTCAGGCTGGCCTCGTACTCACTATGTAGCCCAAGCTGGTCTCAAACTCACAGCAATTCTACAGCCTCAGCCTCCCAAGTGCTGAGATTATAGGCAACCATCACTACACCTGACTCTGTGTATAAGAATTTTTTTAAATTATCTTTTGTTACTGATTTCTAATTTAACTACATTTTGATCAAGGAACTTGGTCTGTGTGATACATTTTTTATCCTTATGTATTACATATTTCACTTTAAATTGTGATCTCCAGGTACACCTTTTTACCTACAAATAGCTCATTTATTCTTTGTGTGTGTGTGTGGCACAGTAGTTCTCCACTGTCTATAAATACAATATATTCATTATCTATTCATAGACTGTTTCTAAGATTTAGCTATTATAAATTGTGCTGCTGTGAACATGGGTGTGCACATATCACTGTGGTATGGTGTTTTTTTAACTCTTTCAGGAAGATGCTTTAGAAAGGAAATATTCAGCTGGGCATGGTGGCTCACACCTGTAATCCCAGCACTCGGGAGGCAGAGGCAGGAGGATTGCTGAGTTTGAGGCTTGCCTGGGCTACCTAGTGAGCTCAGAGCCAGCCTGAACTACCAAGCGAGACCCTGTCTCAAAAAAAAAAAAAAAAAAAGGAAATATTCAGGTCAAATGGAACTTCTAGTTTTAATTTTTTGAGAACTCTCCATAATGACCCCCCAGTGACTGCACCAGTCTAGATTCCCACCAACAGTAGAGAAGGGTTCCTTTTTCCCCACAGCCCTGCCACCATCTGTTATTGGTTGGTTTCTTGACAACAGCCACACTTTCTGGAGTGAGATGAAATCTCAGCATTGTTTTAATTTGCATTTCTGAAATGATCAGTGATGTTAAACATTTTTTCATGTATTTATTTGAGTTTTTACTTCGTCTGAGAAGTGTCTATTCATCTCAGATGCCCATTTTGGGTAAGGTGAATTAAGACCACTTACACTGGTGGTTATAACTGTTAGATAGAAACTTATCTTTGTCATGTTATTTTCCAGTTGTTGGTTTCCTTTCTTTCCTCTATTTAACTGTTTGCTTTTCTTGGTGGCTTCATTCTATTGGGGCTTATGGAACTGTAATCTTCATTGTCTCTTTCTAGAATATCCTTCAGAACTTTTTGCAGTGCTTGTTTGGTGGTCATGAATTTCTTCATGAATTTCTTTATCATGGAAGTATCTTATTTTTCCATGCATTTTGAAGAATAACCTTATGGAGTACATCAGTCTGGGTTGGAGGTTGTTTTCTTTTAGGGCTTGAAATACTTTGCTCCAAGCTCTCCTGGAGTTAAGAATTTGGGTTGAGAGTCTGCTGTGATTCTGATGGTGGTATGATTTATATTTAGATGTTCCCCAAAGTCTGACGCAGATGAGGTAGGACTTTCTTCTTCACAAGTAGTTGAATCTGGAATGTGTGATGCTAGGGTTAAGGACATATGATTACTAAACCACTAACATGAGTGATCGGTTTGGTACCACCCTAATCTTGGTAATCTGAATAAAGTAAAAAGAACAGAAAGATGCTGTTAAACTCTCTCTCTCTTTGCCTTTCCTGTCTTACACGTCCTCAAACTAAAGTACTCTTGTTACTTTTGCTGCCTTGTCTACACCTTGTTGTTTCTCCTCTGTGCCACCTATTTGCTATCCCTATGTTAGAACCAGCCAATTGTAGACTGAAGTCTCTCTGAACTGTAGGCCAAATAAACTTCTCCCCTTCTAACTTTGGGTGTCAGGTATTTTCTCTCAGCAATGAAGGAAAAGTAACTAACACAGATGGGCTTTCCTTTAAGGTGATTTGTTTCTTTAAGCTTTTAAAAGTCTTGTGTTGAATTTCTTGAATTTTGACTATTATATGCCTTGGTATAGTTTTATGAACCATGGCTAATTGGAGTTCTGTATGCTGCACTTATCTGTATGTCAAATTCTTTTTCCATGCTTGAGAATTTTTCTGCCAATACTTCTGTGAACAGGTTTTTTATGACCTTTGTGCTATCTTCTGATTTTTTATTGATTCCTATCAATATTATTTTATTCTTTTTTGCTTCATCTAGCAGCTTTTGAATTGATATTTTCATGGACCCTTACTATTTTTAAGAAGTCTTTCATTTGATGACCACTAATCACAAACATGTCTCCTAGATCTAATATTCTGTCCTCACATTGGTTGATTCTGCTGGATATAATTTCAATAGTTTTTTTTTTTTTGAGACAGGGTCTTGCTTTGTAGTTCATGCTGGTGCTGAGCTCACTATGTAACCCAGGCAAGCCTGGAACTCAGCAATTCTCCTGTCTCTGCCTCCTGAGGGCTGGGATGACAGGCGTGAGCCACGAAGCCCGGCACTGTGGTATGTGGTATTGATTGCTGGTGGGCGTGAGTCACCACACCCAGCATTGTACGTGGTTACCGGGATTGAACTCAGGACCTTGCGCTTGCGAGGCAGGTGCTGGAACCACTGAGCTAAATCTCCGGCCCTTCAATAGAATTTTTAATCTCCTGAATATCTGTTTGACTCTATTTCATGGAATCCTGTTCTCTCCTATGTAAGTTCTTCATGGTTTACATCACTTTCCTAAGTTCCTCTCATTTTTTAAATCTGTATCGACTCTAGCTTCACTAACCATGATGTCCTTCATTATGATCATCATCTCTTTAATTATCTGTGTAGTTATATCCATTTATTTCTTGAGGCTCATTTATCTGCTTTGTTACTTCAACTGCTACAACTTCAGAAAGTTCAACTAGGTGGCTTTTGATTTTATATATTTCAGTGTCCTCTGGATTTACCTTGGGCAAACTTGAGGTCTGGAATTGCATGTAGCTTGCGTGTTTTCTCATTTTCTATTTTTGGTGTGTGTTTGTGTGTGTGTGTGTGTGTGTGCTTGCTTTTTGCATTGATGCTTGTAAATTGTTCATTGTAGTACCTTTATTACTAGTATTGAGACCTCTTTACTAAATGACTACTTTTCAAAGATGTCTTCTAGGCACAGCAGGCTCTTGGCCTTTGAGTCTGTCCCAGGATCCTGTTTCTTCAGTTTATTAATGATGCAAGGTTGCACCCTGTTCGGCCCTGCACCCAGTTCTTTGGTACTGGACTGCAGTATTATTTATGTTGTTCCAACAATCTAAGTGTTGACACACAAGAAAGATCAATTGATCATAGCAACTATGTGGCCTTGGCTAAAGTAGTACAACCAATAACAACAACAGCATCAAACACAGACTGGAAAATGACAGGCTGTAATAACCAACAATTTGCCACCTTCAGCCATAGGTACAGTATTTATAGTTATATAACAAAATCTAAGACAAATCAAAAAAATATATACAGTAAATATCTCCAATAGAGAAGTAGAAAAATAGAGAAATAAAAGAAGAAAAGGAGCCAGGCGTGGTGGCTCACGCCTGTAATCCCAGCACTTGGGAGGCAGAGACAGGAGGATTGCTGAGTTCGAGGCTTGCCTGGACTACATAGTGAGCTCAGGGACAGCCTGAACTACAAAGCGAGACCCTGTCTCAAAATAAATAAATAAATAAATAAATAAAATAAAAAGAAGAAAAGGAGATTAGAAGTAAAGCTGAGAGACAGAGGAATATTACCCACATCTTAAGAAACTGGTGAAAAAGACAGGAGAGAAGGAAAGAATTAAAAACCAAAAACAGGGACAAAACAAAATAAAAAACTACAATGTTCACCTTCAAAAGAAACAAAAATAAATAATCAGAATGGGAAAAAAAGAAATGAACAAAAATTTTTAGGGCCAGAAATTCAGCTCAGTGTTTCCAGTGCCTGCCTAGTGCAAGGTCCCTGGTTCAATCGCCAGTAAGTACATATAGCAATACCGAGCGTGGTGAGTCACACCCACCAGTAATCACTACCACATACCATAATGCCAAGCATGGTGCCTCATACCTATAATCCCAGCACTTGGGAGGCAGAGGTAGGAGGCTTGCCTGGGCTACATAGTGAGATCAGGGCCAGTCTGAACTACAAATTGAGACCCTGTCTCAAAAAAAAAAAAAAAAATTAAAGGGGAAAATATAAAACAAAAAGAAAAAAGAAAAAAAAAAGAGGAAAAAAAGAGAAAATGATGAGATTTCTTTGTGATTTCAATCCTATGACTATCTTCTGAAGTCTATAGTTTTGTGAAGTGTCCAATTCAAGGTATGCTTCTCCTCTTGCTACTAGACAAAAAAAAAACAGCCAGAGCCCAAATCTGTGCTGGAAAATCCCAGCTAGCCAGCAATAGGATCGGCATGGTGCTGGTTCTGTGACTTTCAAATCCATGGATATTCAGGCTGAGCCTGGCTTCTGATCATGGGGTTGGGACCTGACCTTATAACACTCTGGATGTCTCTTTCCAGCCTTCCCACAACTCCCGGACCAGAGATGTCTCTCATGATTGACCACCACACAGTCACTGTGGGTATTTCACACTGGGATCCCTGAGATGGAGCCAAGCTGAGGCTGCTGAGTCCCAGGCTCAGTTGGCTCCTCGCTAAAATAGCATCTGACCAAACCTGTCTCCAGGCGACACAGCAGTCACTTAGACTGGAGTCAGTCACTCACAGCATCCACTGCTCTGTTCCACTGGCACATTTCTCCTGAAGCCCTCTAGGATTGCCCATTTTCACTGTGTCTCTGTACATTCAATCTTCCTTTCTCACACCACATACCAGGAGCTGGGGGGAAAGTACAAATTGCCCTTTCCTTTTTCTGCATTGTGGTCTATCCCTTCAATTTCTCTGTGGGCTCCAATTTTCCCTTTCTGAGTCCCAGGTATCTACCTCTCTCATTCTTTCCTTCCCCAAGCTATTATTTTCCAGTATCTGGATTCTGAATCTTGGAGAGACTGATTTGTTATTGCTTACCACTCTGCCATCTTCTCCAAAGTCTACATCTATGTGATTATTTTTTTTCTGGTACCAGATATCAAACTCAGATCCTTGTGCTTGCCAGGGAGACCCCCTGAGAAGGTGCCTGCCTTCCATCTTCATGTGGGCCTTAGGTGTTCAGGATACAATCTGTAATTACACAATGTAACAAAAATCAGGGAAACATGAAACATTCTCAGAGGAAAAAACAAATAACAGGTGCCAGCATTGAGATGATCCAGCCATTAGAAGATCATGATTTAGGGCCGGAGGGTTAGCTCAGTGGTTCCGGCACCTGCCTTGCAAGCGCAAGGACCTGAGTTCGATCCCCTGTTACCACATATAATGCTGGGCGTGGTGGCTCACGCCTGTAATCCCAGCACTCGGGAGGCAGAGACGGGAGGATTGCTGAGTTTGCGGCGGCTTGCCTGGGCACCATGGTGAGCTCAGGGCCAGCCTGAACTACAAAGCAAGACCCTGTCTCCAAAAAAAGCAAAAAAAAAAAAAAAGAGAGAAGATCATGATTTAAAGTAGCTGTTTTAACCATCTTCCTTAAGGAAAAGGTGAATACTCTTGAAAAGGAAGGGAAAACTACATATCGTCTGACAGAGAAGTAGAAATTATTTTTTTTTGTTTTTTTGTTTTGTTTTGTTTTTGTTTTGTTTTTGTTTTGTTTTTGTTTTTGTTTTTGAGACAGGGTCTCGCTTTGTACAAAGTTCAGGCTGGCTCTGAGCTCACTATGTAGCCCAGGCAAACCTCAAACTCAGCAATCCTCCTGTCTCTGCCTCCCAAGTGCTGGGATTACAGGCATGAACCACCACGCCCGGCACTGTGGTATGTGGTATTGATTGCTGATTGCCGGTGGGCATGAGTCTCTATGCCCAGCATTGCATGTGGTCACTGGGCATTGAACTCAGTATCTTGCGCTTGCGAGGCAGGC
Organism: Thryonomys swinderianus; assembly: GCA_004025085.1. Lineage (NCBI taxonomy): Eukaryota > Metazoa > Chordata > Mammalia > Rodentia > Thryonomyidae > Thryonomys > Thryonomys swinderianus. Next base: position 20,702 of record PVIC010009354.1, read on the forward strand.
ACCGGAACCACTGAGCTAACCCTCCGGCCCAGTAGAAATTATTTTTTAAGGAAAAAATTAAATAATAAAAATAGTACTTGAAATCTTTAAATTCAATTGATGGGCTCAACAGCAAGATCAAGGTGACAGAGAAATCAGTGGAATGGAAGGTAGAGATTATCCCCTCTGAAAAATAGAATCTGGCATGGTGCCCCACATCTGTAGTTCCAGCGCTCAGGAGGCTGAGCCAGGAGGATCTCTGTGAGTTCAAAACCAGCCTGAACTACCTACCAAGGCTAAAAAAGAATAGAGAGAAAATATTTTTAAAATATTGAATGCAATTACAGAAACCTGTGGGTAAATGTCAAAAAAAAGTCTAGCATTTATGTCCCTGGGACACCTGAAGGAGAAGAGAAGGTGATTGGCACAGAAAAAAAATTTTGAAGAAACAATAGCACATTATGTCCCCAAATGTGGTGAAAAGTACAAATTTATAAAGAAACTCAGTGAATCCTAAACAAGGTGAACTCAAACAGAAGCTTTCCCAGACACATCATAACCAAACTACTGAACACCAATACTGAGAAAAACAAATGTCCTAAAGGACATGATATTTAGTTAAAAATGTAGAAAAAGATTCCTAATACAGATTGAGAATCCCTTATACAAAATGTTTGGAACCAGAAGTGTTTTACACTTATGAGGTTTTTAAATTTTGGAATATGAGTATATACATAATGAGCTATCTAGGAGATGAGACCCTAAGCCTCTACGACATTGGTTTGTGTTGCATGCAGACCTAGCCCACTTACTGCAAGGATAACGCGATGCAGTATGTTTCCCGTGCCTGCATCTTGACTGTGGGCCAGGCCATCATATGCGACCAGGTGAGGAATTTCCACTTGTGGTGTGATGTCAGTACTCAAAAATTTTCAGATTTTGAAGCTTTTCTGATTGCAGGCTTCGGCTTAGGAGTGCTTGACCTATGTTACCGTCTGAATTCTTTACACAAGAATTCACAGGTTCCTGGATAAAATGGCATCTTGCTGAGAAACCTTAGGAAATTTTCTCTTTTTTGTTTTCCAGAGGCCGTTTTTCTATAGTGAAGAAATGTATTCACAAAGCTACTCGGAAAGATGTTGCTGTGAAATTTGTGAGCAAAAAAATGAAGAAGAAGGAGCAGGCTGCCCACGAGGCTGCGCTGCTCCAGCACCTGCAGCACCCCCAGTACATCACCCTGCACGACACCTACGAGTCCCCCACGTCCTACATCCTGATTCTGGAGCTGTGAGTACAAGTGCTGTCTCTCTGGCCCAGCCCCTGTCCCCTCGGGGTATTTCTTGCCTGCAAGTAATGGAAAGGGTGGTTACATTTTAGACAGTGGTTTCTAGTTTGCAAAATGCTGTGCATAACATATACCTTCCTGCTTCATATAAATGATATTCCTGTTCTACAGATTAAAAGGCAAGGAGAAGGAGGGCCTTACAGTTAGATCTTTAAAACTGAACATAAAGACTTGAACCAATATCCTTCTCAGGCCAATTATCTTATTTCAGTTTCATTTTATTTTGATTGACACATATGTATAGGATAGTGTGTTGTTTCCATACATTATACCACAGTATAATGCATATCCCTCACCTCGGACATTTATCATTTCTTTGTAGTGAAAACCCATTTCTCACTCCAGTGTTCATTTCCTTCATCTCATGGACTCAGGTTGGTCAGGAGTTTAGGAAGAACTTGTCCACCATAGATTAGTCAACAGATGTGAGTTGAATTGAAGTATGAAGGGGTTTGTGTGTCTGTCTGTCCTCTGTCCAGAAACACCACCAGTCTACTGCCCAAGGAAGCCTGCTAGGGTGGACCTTGACCTTCAAGGCATTTCACTCATCCCAGATTTCCTAGAGAACAAGGGTGAATAGATACCATTCTCTCCCTTGAGGAGCTGTAGGAAGAGCAGGAAGAGCAGGGGGCCTCCCCATGGTTTCTGCTTAGCACGGTAAACACTAAGAAAGCAATCTATGCATCAGGGCAAGTTGCTGGGAGAACATAGAAAGTGCAAGGTTAGATGTAGGGCCCCCGAGAGCATATGTGGGAGCTGGGGCCCAAGCTGAACTAGTGAATCTTAGTTGTGCTATGACTGTAGCCTCACTTTGGTGCCTATTGGACCAGATATTCAAACTCTTGGGTTGAAGTCAGCTAACTTTCCAGGTTGGAGTGGTGTTACCGTAAATCCCTTCCTCTCTTTGCTGTTCTCCAAAGTTCATGGAGGATGCATTTACAGGACCAGTGCTGCCCCTTCCACTCCACCCTCACCGTGCCTGCCCCACTCCAGGATGAGAGGAAGGTGGCAGGGCCTTCCCGGCCCCAGCCTTTGCTCCCCCAGGGACAGTAGTAGAGACACTGGGGCAAGTAGTAGAGCAAGCCAGAGGAGAAGATGGAAACCCAGCCAAGGAGTTTTCAGCTGTCACCCAAAGTAGTTTGTGACCCTGGATAGGGCTCCTCTGTCTGGGTGGTTCCTGGGATGCCCCCTTTAGAAATACACAGGAGAGAATTATTTTACTTCTTGTTGTGAACCAGCACAGGGTGCCTACAAATAGCTAGCACTTACTGAGCATTCATTTATGCGACCAATTAGGCATAAGTGCCTGTCTCCCCTGAGCCTTGTGCAGTCCTCATAATGAAGCAGCTGTTGCTATTTTGCTGGGGTTGTTATTATTTCTGTTTTAAAGTGCACTGAAGGGAAGCCAGCACATGAAGAGTTAAATGACTATCCTCAGCCTCCAGCCCAATGGCAACAGAACCAAGATCCAAACCCAGGCAGGGTGGGCTCCGCATGGCACATCCTCAATCAGTCTTTAAAGTTGGGAAGTTGCTGAAAGGCAAAGGAGTCAAAAAGGAATCAAGAAAGTCAAGGACAAACTCAGCCTATTTTGTATTTTCCCTTACCCCAAACTGACAAAAGTGGTTTGTGAATCCAGGAATGGTGCCTGTAGTGACCTGGAAGGTTGAGGTGAGGGGAATCACTTAAAGTCATGAGTTCAAGACCAGCCTGAGCAACATAATGAGACCCTCCCCATTGCAAAGAAACAAAACAAACAAAACAAAACAAAGTGTATATTCAATATGTTTTCATACTTGGGGTATAAAAACCAGATTAGGATTTCTTTTTCCTTGGTTCTCACTAAACATAATGTTACTAAGAGTTAACATTCTCATATATAATTCTAAGGAAAGGGGGAAGTTAAGCTATATTTCTATTTAAAAGGAATATATTTTACATTATTTTTTAAAAAATAGAGTAGTTTGTCCAAATTCAGAAATTGTGGAAAGTTTTTTTTAAAGGTAAGTTTAAAAGATGACTGAGCATGGGGCACACATCTCTAATTCCAGCACTTGGGAGGCTGAAGCAGGAACATCACCTTGAGTTGGAGGCCACCATGGGCTATGCAGTGAGTTCAGGACCAACCTGGATGATGTAGTGAGATCCTTTTAAGAATGAAAGAAAGAAAGAAAGAAAGAAAGAAAGAAAGAAAGAAAGAAAGAAAGAAAGAAAGAAAGAAAGAAAGAAAGAAAGAAACTCCTTAAGCATTTGCTAACACTTAAGATGTGTGTTACAGATAGTCATGGATCCAACTCTCTGATCAAACTAGACTTAAACTGTCTCATGATTATGTTCCTGCTAGTTTTGTATCTTCTTCTCAAACTCTAGCATGCTGCAGTACTATGACCACTAGCACACAACTGGGACAGTATTTTAAGGTGATAGGCCATGCTCGGTAGGGTAGATGGGCTGTGACACTGATTCATGGTACACTAAGGAAATTACAATAGGATGAAGACCTGCTGCTCCATGTCAAGATGATGTAACTGACTTTCTAGGTGTTCAATGGCCCAGGCTTAAAGACCAAGGCCCTTAGAGATGAGGGGAAAAGGACAACTAATGTTTTTGCCCTTGGTCTCTGACATTAGCCAGGAGCCAGCGTATGACAGGAGCACTTTGAAAGGGCCCTGCCATTCCAGTGAGCCTCCCAACATCCTGTTGGACCCCAGAGGAGAGAAATCAACAACACGCTCCACAAAAAGGAGGCTCACTACAGATAGAAAGGTCTTCCAAGAGGGGCTCTATGGGCAAGTGAGACCTTGACCCATCCTAGTGGATGATACAAGTGCCAGAAGAAAATACTGAGGGAGCCAAAGGCTCATAACAGGCCCCTAAAGGACTCCTGAGGCGCCATGACTGAACTTAGCCATAAAGAGAGGTTAATTTCAATTGCATTCTTGGTCTTAAACACCCAAAAGGAAAGCATAGCCAGAATGGAAAATAGTAACATTAAAAACAAAGGCAAGAGACCTTTGTGCTGTTCAATCATGACGAGCGTGACCAGAGACCACTGCAGGGTTGGGACAGGCAAGGTCCTAGACTTGAGCCTGTTCAACTCATTAAGGGCACTGTTTGTGTTTTAAGCAGAAAGTATAGAAACCTTCCATGTGCCAACTACCCCCATGCGTGCAGCTCCCACAGAGTGGCCCACACATAACAGCCATGTCTCCACAGTTTGCATCAGGTTTCATACTTTGTGTCATGCATTGTATGGGTTTAGACAAATGTATTTTTAAAAATGTCTCTTGGGCCAGAGGGTTAGCTCAGTGGTTCTGGCGCCTGCCTTGCAAGCGCAAGGTCCTGAATTCAATCCCCGGTAACCACATACAATGTTGGGCATGGAGACTCACACCCACCAGCCATCAATACCACATACCACAGTGCCGGGCATGGTGGCTCACGCCTGTCATCCCAGCACTTGGGAGGCAGAGACAGGAGGATTGCTGAGTTTGAGGCTTGCCTGGGCTACATAGTGAGCTCAGGGCCAGCCTGAACTACAAAGCGAGACCCTGTCTCAAAAAAAAAAATTTTTTTTAAATGTCTCTTACACAAGGTTGTCTTGGTTTCTTTCTTGGGCTCAGCATGTTTATAACTTTATTTAGTTCTGAACATTGCAGTTTATTTGGGCTTTCGGGTCTGCGTGTGTTGCAGTATTGGAAGAGAGATCTTAGAGACCTGAAAACTTCAAACATGTGTCACTTTTCTGATTCTTCACAAACACACTTTCTTCTCCTCTTCCTCTTCCCTTTCAGGATGGATGATGGTCGGCTTTTGGACTATCTGATGAACCACGACGAGTTGATGGAGGAGAAGGTGGCTTTCTACATCCGGGACATCACGGAGGCCCTGCAGTACCTTCACAACTGCAGGGTGGCGCACCTGGACATAAAGGTAGTAAGAAGTAGCCACCCTGGCAGCAAAATGGCCAGGTCCAACCTCCAGTCATTGCCCTCAAGAAATGCAAACTTCAGTTCATCTGCTTAGATTAGAATCCATATGAACAGAAACTAAGTGGTCGCACAATTGCAATGCATGGTTAATGAGGCGTGAGAACACACCAGACACACAGTAAGGTCTGGTGCAAGACAGCTAGGCAGCTTTACCCACCTCTTCCAATTTTACAGAAGGAAACCAGTAAACATCCCCTCATGCTGCTCAGAGAGAAGCCCCTGTAGCAAAGGGTGCTTAAGAAGACAGGTCAAGTGGGCTGACATGTGTAGCTCAGTGTTTAGCATCATTTGGCCCTAAGTTCACACTCTAACACCAGAAAGAAAATAAGAAAGCCCTCCCTCCAGAATTTTCAGTGTCCAACAACTTCTTTAACATACAACCCACACTGAGGTCAGAGAGTTCAAACCCACTGTTTGAAGCCTTCTGTGCCCTTCCCTGGGGCATTTCCAGTGTCCCTTAGGCCTCATAAAAGAGCAGTGGAAGCCCATTTCACTACCAGAGTCCCACCGGGAGGCACAACAGAACTAATTTGCTCCTCTGTCCCTGCCTCCCTGCAGCCTGAGAACCTACTCATCGACCTTCGGATTCCAGTGCCTCGGGTGAAGCTCATTGACTTGGAAGATGCTGTCCAGATCTCAGGCCACTTCCACATCCACCACCTGCTGGGGAACCCCGAGTTCGCTGCCCCGGAAGTGATCCAAGGCATCCCAGTCTCCCTGGGCACAGACATCTGGAGCATCGGGGTTCTGACGTACGTCATGCTGAGCGGGGTCTCACCCTTCCTGGATGAAAGCAAAGAGGAGACATGCATCAACGTGTGCAGGGTGGATTTCAGCTTCCCCCACGAATACTTCTGCGGCGTAAGTAACGCCGCCAGGGATTTCATCAATGTGATCTTACAGGAAGACTTCCGCCGGCGGCCCACAGCGGCCACTTGCCTGCAGCACCCGTGGCTGCAGCCCCACAATGGCAGCTATTCCAAGATCCCCCTGGACACCTCCCGCCTGGCCTGCTTCATAGAGCGCCGCAAGCACCAGAACGACGTGCGGCCCATTCCCAATGTCAAGAGCTACATTGTCAACCGGGTGAACCAAGGGACATAGCCATCTCCCCCTCCGAGGTCTCACATAGATGCGTAGTGTGAACCAAAGTGAGACTGACCGTGTCTGTAAATACCTGTCCGTCCCTTCACCCCACGTGGCTCTCTGGAGCTAGCGATGTCCTCTTAATCCTCAGCAGTGGTTCTTCAGGGTCTGAACAGCAGTAAAAGGCACCCGAAACCCAGGGGCTTCCCAGAAGGTAATTCTGAACATATAAAGTCACAGAGTTGCAGAAAGTATTAAAAGAAAAGCCAGAGATAACAAGAATATTCGCTGTCATAAAATGTTTAATCGTACATTCCAGAACACGGGGTTGAGCTGTAAGCTCACTATGGTGAGTGTAAAGGCGTGTGACTTTGCTGAAAATGTAAGCAAAAAGTTCTATTTAAAAGAGATGTCGTATATGTCAACTATTCTGGTTTAGACAACTTAGATATAGTTTCTTAGTAGGTTACATATCCACGTACAGTGTAATAGAGACCATTCAGGTTCCAGAGTTTTCTAAGATAGAGTTATATATGAAATCACCTTACATAAATCTGAGTGCTCCAGTTAAGACAGTAATTTACTTATGGAAATATTACATTGTTTTGACTAAGCACAATTAGATGACGAGTTTTTTAGAGCATTTTATAAATCTTGTATAGAAATCTTTTACCAAACTCTGTGCATTAAGAGAAAGCAATGTTACCCTTTTGTAATCTGTGAATGAGAAGATTTTTTCTCTCAGTCATGGATTATGTGATTAAGATAGGTACTGTATAGGAAACAATACCCTGGAATTCACTGGTGGCTCACAGTTCCTCTGACAGGAAGTAAGTCCAAAGCTAGAAAGAACGGTGGGGTTATTTTTACGTCTCTACCTGACTTGAAATAGGTAAATGACTATCACAGGTTCATACAAAAGGGCAAATAGAATCCTTTCCTACACTTCCTACAAACAGTGTACCAACACTTTCTGACTTCTTCTACAGAAAGTTGGCTTGCTTTATTTCTAACCCTTGTGAAGCCAAGGGGTCTTACCAAAAGGAGGCAGCCATACATGCCTTTTAAAGGCCTGGTCCTAAGTCCTTTCTGAAGCCATGAGCAAACGATACACCACCCTAACAGAGCATTGAATTCTAACTGAGGTCGCAATACTCACCACCACTCAGCCGCCCATGTTTCTCTGGACTAAAAGGACTATTTGCATTTGGAGGCCAATGCTGCTTTCTGGTGGATGATCAACTGCCCTTTTCCCTCTGGTGGGAAAGCAACTAAGCCTGGGCGGTTCATGGTTTTTCTTTGTTTGGGGAGTTTTTTTGTGTGTGTGGTTTTTTCTTTTTTTGCTTTGATTTATTTGGAGAGTGAGGTAGGGGAAAGAATTTTGGATTTTATGTTTGTATATGACCCACCCTTTGTTTTCTACAATATGTTTTGAAAATTGATTTTAAGCAAATAGTATTCTAAAAATAGAATTCAAGTATACATTTACTTCTCTCCTACTCTTGGGACTGAGAAGATTAAAGTCACGCAGCACAAAAGTGCAAGCAGAGAACTCATGAATGATCACAAGAGCCACAAACCCACTTAAATAAAAAAGGAATGGTGGGAACTAAGCCTGACCTTTAATATAACGAAACAGTCTCACAGTGAAAATGTAGAATTGAACACACTCAATATTTTTCCATTGGTTTCAAAGGCAGCTTTATTCATCCACCTTCCACTTCATCCCATCCATGGTTGCAGATTAATAAATTATGTAGAAAGTACAAGCAATAAGATTAGACAGCACTTAGTATCTTGGGATTTAACCAAATGTATGGACACCAATTCCAACTGCGTTGTTTTCTCATTTGTGATTGGCTTGGGCATTAAGCCTCTCTCAGAGCTCTCTAGCCAGCCCCCTCCCCTGCAGTCTTCATTTAAATGTGATGTGTGCACACACACTACAGTACTATGTGGTAGGATATGTTAAAGTTTCGACCATGTCTACTGAAAGCCCTTTTAGCAAACATGTCTTCATCACAGCATTGAGTATAAAAAAGAGTGACGCTCACCCACAGAGCTTGTGTGGCAATAGAAATGGCAGGCTCAGCCTCGCCCACTCCGCCTAAGGGGGCCTGGCAGATTCTCTTCTGACCACTGTAGCTTCCTTGGGAGCCATTCAGAATTGCTGTGCCAAGCTGGAGGGGGCCTGGGACAGTGGCACACAGCCCGCAGGAGGGCCACCGTGAAACCCTATTTCAGGGCAGCTGGCTGACAAGTTAGAGAGAGCCAAAGCTTTCGTATCAGCTTTTCCTCCAAAGCCGAGATGATCCTGGTGGGGGGCTGTACTGAATGCCCCCCACCCAGGTCATGTATTAGGAAAACAGGAAAGGAAGGACCCAGAAATGAAAAGTAATGTGGTTTTGTTATCTGGAGCCCAGTACAATCAGCAGAGTAGAATGAATTTAACAGATGCCCTAAGGGAAGGGGGTACATTTTACACAGTGCGATAGCAGAAGAGAACACAGGGAGGCTCCCAGAGAGCACTGGGCCGGGTTCCTCCCTCCTGAGATAAGGTAATGGTCTTGGTTCAAGGATTGTCCAAAACTGGAAATAACAAGAAATCCCTGAAAGTGGGGCTGGGAAAAGTAGTCTACGTTGCTCTGCGGGGCAGTGTGCCCGCGGTCAGCATCAGGGACCGTGCTCTTGTCCTTGCTTTAGCAGAGATTTATTGGCAGAGGAAAAGCAGAGGGAGAAAATAGTCCACTCCTGCTGTAATTACAGTAGCTCTTAGCAAGAGTGAACTTTCGGCTGAACCAGGGGAGAGGTTGGTTAAAATCCCAGGTCTCTTGCTTGGCTTCTGTTCATTGCATTCAGTTCAGAGCGTTTTTTGTTTTGGGGCTGTAAGGGTGGGGCGCAGAGAGAAGGGACAGATCAGGGACAAGCCCCGATCGCTTACTTGTAAGAAATAGAATGGTTTTCTGGCATCTTTTACACTTGTTTCAAATTTTAAAGTAGATTTATATCCACTTACACATGAATGTGATTAAAACAATATTTTTAAGAAGTAATTGTAAAGCTGGAGTTGTCCTTCAGGCTGCTCCCAGCCATAAACAATCTAAAGGGGAGTGACCGAGGCAGAGGAGAAAGTTGGCTTCACGCTTTGTGGTTCACAAAGACTTTATAAATAGTAGTGCCTTTTGGAGGGGAGGATGGGAAATGAAGAAGTCCACGGCATTTACATTGACTGATATTGCAGTATTTGTCTTTAATTTAAAGTGTCTGTTAAATGGAAACGTGTGAATATAGGATTGGACCAGGAATTCTTGAATTCAGACTCGCTATTCCAGATTCATCCTTTCTTACAGAAAGTTTTTGTTGTTTCCTACCCCACGCAGCCCCACTGTTAAAATGGGAGTGGGGGTTGGGGGTATGAAAGACACTGATTGCGTAGTAATGTTGAGAAAATATACAGTTGAGGCATCTATAAAAAGCTTTGATTTTTTTAAAAGTGCTACACACTGCCAGTGCTAAGAATTTCACTGATAGTAACTTTGAACATTCCAAATTTTCAATATTCACATCTTTAGATACCATTTACAAACTCATGAAGTTGAATCCTATAAATTGCTTCTGTTGGAAGTAGTACATGCTCTTTGTCTTAAATGTTATTTGGTCTTATCCTGAAATTTAGGTCACTTCAAAAAGCTTGTCTACAGACAAAGTTTAGTAGAGCTAATGAAGTTTCACATCTGTAAACTCTTTTCTCCAGCATTTCGTATGGGAGATATAAGGATTAAGATGCCCTCCAAAGCAACAGTTAATTTTGCTTCTCAAGCTTTAGGCTTTGGAAAAAAGAACAGAAAAGAACCCAGACAGCCAGTTTGCTCACTAAGATGGCAGAAGTGAAGACAAGAAATCTTTCCATGTCATCACCATTCATATCTTTCATTTCACAAAAATCTATTAAAAGAGGCCAGACAGGTGTTCAGGGATAGATATAAACTGGGCTGTTGGCTTTTGGAGGGAAAGTTGGTTCCACTTTTTTTTTTTTTTTTTGGAAAGTTAGGTCTTCCAGGAAGAGCATCTTTGGTGTTCCATAACATCCATGATTTGATACAGCCTGTGAGTCAGTCATTCCTTTTTCACCCTGCCTGTATGGAAGAACATGGAGTTTAGACTTGTGAGAATGTGGAGAAACAAGTAGGATATAAACTTGATATAAGTGGTGCATCAACTAAAACTTCCTGTCATGCATTTGATAGAGGAGGAAATATTTTGAACATAAAGGGTCTCTGTGGTAGGCAAGGATGCCGACTGGCCACCTCCTGATTCGGGGTAGCCAGTGAATTGTGCACATTGTCCTACATGGGTTTTGAGGAATGTGGACTCACGTCCTGCTTCTTCTGGCTGGCATGCCTGTGGAGTCTGGGCCAGGCACACAGAGTGTGAGCTTTCAGTATTTGTTTGTAAAACTGCACCATAGTCTTTGCTCGCTACTTAAAATCTAGAGATCATTTGGGAATGAATGGTTAGACTAAGGGTAGGCCTAGGAAAACCTGAACATGCTCCATCAAGAAAAAGGAAACTCTATGCTAGTATTTATATTCTGAAAAACAATACGGCTCTCGGTTGTTTCATTAATTCTAGAGGGTTATAAAGGGTGGACACATGTCCATAGCACTATATGTTTTTGATAAGAAATGTTTTTCACATAAAAAATCTATACAGAAGTCTCATAGGGCCATATTTTTTATGAACGAAGTTTCTTCCTTATTTTCAGTACATATATTGAATATAGAGAGAGGAAAAAACAAGAACTCTAAGATAATGTTTCATTTTTAAAGGACATTTATGAAAAACCTAAATTTAATACTCACAGGTTGTTGTGATTTCTTGTCAGCCTGTTTGTGGAGAAATTCTAAAATGTGGTCAGGCATAGTTTTTATTCAAATGATCAATACAGTTTAGTCAGACGTTTCAGAAAGTGAGGTTAAATTAGAAAAAGGAGAGTGGTAGAAAAAGTGCAAATACTAATTTTTGGGATGCCAACTCCTGAGGTTTAGTTAAACCAGGTGATTTGCTAGCCCAGATAGCAACATAGAAGTCCCATCCATGCCTGACTCCCATCAAGAACTGAACCCATGTTCTGGGGTACTATGGTGACTGTTACCATGACCTCATAGACCGTGGCTATGAATTTGAAATGAACAAAACATGCATCTTCTCTTACTAACTTAAGCCATATCTGTCATTTTTATATTTGATTTTTTTTTTTACCCTGGTGCTTTTATTTCTGTTTCTGCCAAAACTTCAGCCTACTCTATGGGGAAGGTGAGTAAAGCTAGTGGGAGGACAAATATGAAGACTGTGAAAAAGCTAAACATACTCCTAACAGTGAGATCCTATTCAGAGAGCAGTAGTGATCCAAGTGCAAACTGTTGGAAAATATAGTTATGTGTACATCTGCACATGTACATAGTGTATCATATGTATGTATATGTTATTGCTCATATGCAGAAATCTATCCATTTGCAGACAGCCCAGGTAAGACAGTGTTTTTATTGGAAAACCATTCAGGGCCATTCAAAACCATTAGGGCTAATTTATGCAGACAAATCCTGCTCCCTAGGAATGTGCTGTCCTTTGAAGTCCATAGAGCCAACTAACAAAAGTGTGGAACAGCAGGATCATTGTTTAGGCTGCTCTGTTCACCTGGACTCAGAGGTCTCTTTCTATTTGAATTACACATAGTTGGTTTCCAAACTACATTGGCACCTCTTGGTTTTGAGAGAGCTACCCCCAAGCCTTTTGAGAATTTTTGGTGGGCTTCTCTAACCATTCGGATAAAGGGCCTTATTCATAGTGGACAGGTTTCCCCATAGGGACTATTACACATATACATATAAGTACATCCTTCCATCAGGCTTGCAACACTTGATTTTAAAACATTCCACAGTATTGATAAATAGCTCTATATTTTCAAGGTGCAGAAGAATTCCACAGCCTTAATTATTTCAGTGTCTTGCTGGTCTGCCTTAAGTGTATCTTCTGGGTTTTTGGTTGTTTTCTTAAATTTTCCTGCAGTTGTTCATTTTGTATGCACACAATGTCGTTTTGTAAAGGTAGGTTGTAAATATTTTATTTGTAAGTCAAAACCATTCATGTGTAATGTTGTAAAGTGATGACCTGCTGTCTTGTTATTACTGCAGTAAATGTTATGAATGAAACTTCAAAATGTACATCTCATATGTTATGCATTCCTATAAATATACTATACTAAAGATATTATTTCTGGTTGTCTTTTTTAATTAAATCCTTTGCTCAAAGAGTAATTTTTTTCCTTCCCCCAAATATGTGAAAGTTTTTTGACAAGCTGAAAAGATCACAATATTAGTACAACACTTTCATCCAGATTTTAAGTAAGAAAATACTTTTATTTTTGTTAGCCAAGGAAGCTTCCAGTGTGTTAAGGACATCATTCCAGTGTTCCAGCTAGTAACACTGTTGAGAGCTGGCGGGCCTTTTGGGCCACGTCTCACATATTTCTGCATCCTGGGTGGATTCCAGGAGCCTGGGATAGCCTGTGCAGGCTCCACCAGACTTCACAAGCCTACATCTATCACCCAGGTGCAAATGAGGCAACCCATAGTTCACTGTGACTAGCCAGAGTATTAAAGATTGAAGTCTGTTTTATTTCGTTTTGTTTTGTCATGGAGACACAGTCTTGCTATGCAATCCTTGAATTCACTGTGAGGCCCAGGCTGGTTTCAAAGTCCTGGAGACCCCCCTGCCTCAGCCACTCTGAGTTCTCGGATTATAGGCATGTACCACCAAACCCGGCTAAAATGCTTTGCCCATAGGAATAAAAATATTTCAGCATTTGTCTTCTATTTCATCAAAGTTTTGAACTAGGATAACAGAAATTTTTAAAAAATAGGCAGAAAGGAGATAAGGAAATTTGTTTTTTTAGAACCACAGGCTGACCATGGTTCTCAGTTTTCCACACTATGAGGGGTGGAACACAGTGCTGCCAACAGCTCTTAAACCTAAACAAATCTCCTTTGAGCTACTCCTGCAGCATGCCTTCCTTCCTACTGCCATGTTGCTAAGGCCATTATCATTAATAAAAGCAAGTGTTGGGCTGGAGATTTAACTCAGTGGTTCCAGCATCTGCCTAGCAAGCACAATGTCCTGTGTTCAATCCCCAGTAACCACATACAACAATACCAGACATGGTGACTCACACCTACCAACCATCATACCACAGTGCCAGGCATGGTGGCTCATGCCTGTCATACCAGCATTCAGGAGGCAGAGACAGGAGGATTGCTGAGTTCAAGGCTTGCCCAGGCTACATAGTGAGCTCAGGGCCAGTCTGAACTACAAAGTGAGACCCTGTCTAAAAAATAAAAAAATTGTACACACACAGCTCTGGGACACAAAAATTACTCAAGCCTTTTCCCTTCCAGGAAATTTACTCTGAAAAATTCCTAAAGGTCTTAAGGACATAATAAGCCCATGGATGGGAATCTGGACTCATCCTTTTCACCTGTCAGTTGTGCTTCCTTCATCCCCAAAGAAACAACAGTATTAGTGGGTAGCAGATCTCAACTTCAAACATGTTACTAGACATGGATTGCACCATGATGTGTCCTGCCAGATGGGCAGGTAAGCTGACAGACACTGGGGAGCACATATCCTCCACAGGCCGTCTTCAGGACACGCCCCCCCTCCCATGCCTCACAAATAGAGTACACTCAGCCCGGGTTCATAAGGCCTTCCGTTTCTGTGTGTGCCTGCACTCCCCTCTCCAGGGCCAGGGAAACGCTGTCTAGTAAACCTTTCTCTTCCTTCCGACGCATCCTAAAAGTTACTATTCCACTTTGGAAGTCAACAGACCTCCTAACATTCTATGCTTAGGACGGGTTAAGACTTCATCTCCGTTTTGGGAACATCTCAAGACTCAATCCAGTGACGTCTTTAAAAATTTACTTATTTACAAGACAGTCTCCCCATGTAGTCCTGGCTGCAAACTCCCAAGGATCCTCTTGACTCAGCCTCCCTTCCTGTTGCTGGATTTACAGGCATGCACTACCACGCCCGACTACTACAGATCTGTTTGTAAGGAAGTATCAAAAGCGTCTGGCCTGAGCTGGGGAGCTCAGTGGTAGCACGCTTGCTTAGCCCGTGTGAGTCCTGGACTCAATCCCCAGTACAGGAAAACCAAAAAGCACAGGCTTTTTATATTGGTCGTTCAGCATAATCTCCTCAGAGAAAATACACATAAAATAAAGCGCAACCAGAATCATCATGGGCTTCACCCTCCCGGATAACTCGGCCACTGATCAACTCCCGTCCCCTAACTCTGTTTACTGCCTGCACCTCCCCGCCCTCCCGCACGCCGGATCCAGCAGCAGAGGCGATGAACAGTTCTGGGCTCAGAGCGCCGAGCTCCTGCGAGCAAATTGCCACCGAGTCTCTCAAGCGCCAGCTGCGTGAAGCTGACACACGACGTAGGCCCCGGTCTTCGAGAACGTCTCTATTGGAGAAGCCGTGGAACGGGAAATAGGAATTAATAACCGGCAGGTGAAGTCAAGGAGGAGTCATGACTAAGAGAATTACGGAGGGGAAACTAAACTAGAAAACCTGGGCAGTGTCTACACAAACTTCATCCGCCCAGAGTCAACCCGGGTGTCCCGGTTTCAATCCCCAGAGGCCCCATAGGGCATTGACGCAGCGCACGGTGCGCCGGTCCCCTCGACCGGAAGGGGCGGGGCTTCCGGGTGGCGTCACGCGGCCGCCGGAGGGCTCGTGAGTCCGGACTGGGAGCGCTGGAGTATGGCAGCCGCGGGCTCAGCACTAGGACATCTGGTGACGGCCCTGTACGACGTGCAGGCTTTCAAGTTTGGGGACTTCGTGCTGAAGAGCGGGCTCTCCTCCCCCGTCTACATCGACCTGCGGGGCATCATATCTCGACCAAGTCTTCTGAGTCAGGTGCCAGCTGGAAGGGGGAGGCAGCCCTCGGTGGCGGGAAGGGGGCCTGCAGATGGAGGGAGGTGACAGGCTGTAGAAGAAGGCCTAAGAGCGAGGCAGCCAACTCCACCTACTGTCGGCCTGGGGAGTAGGTCTGAGAAGCGCAGGGACCAGAGGTGGTTGGGTAACTGGGGGGGAGGACGTTAACCGAGTGACTCTGACACGTGCTTTGCAGGAGTTAAACCCAGTTTGGGTAGAGAACGCCTGGGTAGGGTTTTGGTTTTTTTGTATGTTTGGTTGTTTGGTTGGTTTGGTTTGGTTTGGTTTGGGTTTTTTTGAGACAGGTTTTCACAATTAACCCAGGCTGGCCTCGAACTCGCGTCAGTCTTCCAGCTTCAGCCTTCTAAATGGTGGTGTTACAGGCGTGCAACCATTGCCTTTCGTTTTTAGACCCCATAAAGTGAGAAATAAGGAAGAAAGGAAAAGGTGGGTGGGCGAGGAGTTTAGTAGCTGATGAAATATTTGGAAAGCCTATTGCTTAGAAAGGGGGATCCGACCTTGTACGGTGTGGCCAGGGGTAAAAATTAAGGCCCCACGGAGAGCATCAAGGAGGCGGGGTTTTTGATCAGTATAAGTAGTAAAGTCTGTACCGTCTAGTTTTCAGCAGGTGCTTCTCAAATGTTGAGTACATGTGAAACACCTGGGAATTACACACACGCACACGCACACAAGCACGTACTCGCTCTCTCTCCCCCCTCCCTCCCTCTCTCCCTCTCTCTCTCCCTCTCTCTCTCCCTCTCTCCCTCTCTCCCCCTCCTCCCCTCCCCTCCCTCCCTCCCTGCACCTTTCCCTTGTGAGGCAGGTGTGGTGCCACTGCTCTAAACCAGCCTGGGAATTTTTTTAAAATGTGGAATTGGGTTCAGGTGCTCTGAGGTAGGGCCTTGAGAAATTTGTGTATTTCTTTTTCCTCCTCTATTTTTTGGAGACAAGGTTTTGCTGTGTAATTCGGATTGGGTTTCCCCCTCATTCTGTAGCCCAAATTGGCCTCAAACCCAAGGCAATCCTCCTGCCTCAGCTTCCTGAGTGCTGGGATTACAGGCCTGTACCACCATACTGAACAAGAGATTTTGCATTTCTCACAAGCTGTAAGCTAATACTGTGGACTACATTTTGAGTAAATTTAAATGTGTTGTTCAGAAGAGTAGCTACTAGCTACATGTGAGTATTAAACATGATTTGGGTTTTTTTTTCTTGTACTGGGTTGAACCCTAGACCTTGACCCTGGGCTACATGCCCACGCCCCCTGTTTTGGCAGGATATTCCTAAATTGCCCAGGCTGGACTGGAATTTGTGATCCTTCTACTTCAGAGTGCTGGAATTGTAGGCAATGTTACAAATTTTTAAATTCAAATAGTTATATGTGGCTAGTGGCTAACATACTGGACACTATATATACGGAAAATTTTCGTCCTAGATTGAATAGTTAGTTTGGAAAAAATTGTCTCTGGTAGAACAGAAGGTTGTATGGAAGACATGAATTTTGCCTGGAAATGGTTGCACATGTGAGTAACCTCAACTACAACAGCAGGTTGAGGCAAGAGAACTGCATGTTTGAGGATAGCTTGAGCAATCTAGCAAGACCCTGTCTCAGAGTTCCAAGGGGCAGGGGCTGTAGCCAAGTATTCACAGGATCCAATCCCCAAAAAGGAAAGAGAGAGTATGTGAGTTCCCAAGGGGTTTGTTTGTTGGTCACCTACCATGGATGCTTATTATAGGAAGAACTGAATCACTAGTTGAAGTGTTGGATAGCAGCTTCTTAGTTTGTGTGTTCCTTTTCTTACAGGTTGCAGATATTTTATTCCAAACTGCCCAAAATGCAGGGATCAGTTTTGACACGGTGTGTGGAGTACCCTACACGGCTTTGCCGCTGGCTACGGTTATCTGCTCAACCCATCAAATCCCAATGCTTATTCGAAGGAAAGAAACAAAGGATTATGGTAAAAGTAGCATAAGCATTCCACTAATATGTAATCAAAAATATTGTCTTCTTTGTGCCCTGATATTTTAGTTGAGTTGTGTTAATATTCACCATAGGTCGCCGGACGTGGTGGCTCACACCTGTAATCCCAGCACTCAGGAGGCAGAGACAGGAGGACTGCTGAGTTTGAGGCTTGCCTGGGCTACATAGTGAGCTCAGGGCCAGCCTGAACTACAAAGCGAGACCCTGTCTCAAAAAAAAAAAAAAAAAAAAAATTCACCAGAGGTCTTTTAAGTTGTTATCTCCTGTGGAATTTGTTGTTGATATGTCACTTTTCTTTTTCCAGGGCTGATATGCTTTGTATTGATTAGGAAGTGAAATAAGTAGGTTTTTTTGGCACCCTGTCTGTGAAACCCCAGCATTTTTGTCATGCCTTCCTTCATAAACACATGCCCTATGAGTATTTCCTTCCCCAGTATGTTCATATAAACTTCATCAAGAGCAGTGTGTGAATCAGAGTACTCATAAAAGCACCTCATTTGAACAATGAAGTTATCTTATTATGGATCCATGCTAATAGATTATTTGGTGGGTTTGCTTTAAAACCTAAAAAAATCAACCTAAAATTACTGGACTGAATCTCGTATTTATTAGTGATATTAAATTAATATTAATGTTTTTTAAATTGAATTATTTATTGTGGTATATTTTACATACACATCATGATCACACTCAATATTGAGAATATACCAGTATAAAATGACTTCTCTTTTTTCCCATTCCCCTACCAACCCTACAATCCCCCAACCCCTATTTACATATGCTGTTTCCTTTTTTAACTTATTTTTTCTTTCCCCTCATTACTTACCCCTAACCTTTTCACTTAAATATTTTCTATTTCACAGTATCTATCATACACCCTACAACTCATTTACATCTTCAGATTCTCATACAAGAGATAAGATATGGTATTTACACATCTGTGACATTTATTTCACTTAAGGGTGTGTCTTCAAGATATGTTCATTTGAGTATAAATGACTCAGACTTACTCTCTATAACAGAGTAATGCTCCATTTTATAAAACTACATCTTTATCCAGTCTCCAGTTGGTGGGCATTTGGGTTGTTTCCAAGATTTAGCTATCAGAAACTGAACTGCTGTGAACTTGGGGTTTCTTGTTTTTTGTTTTTGTTTTGAGACAGGGTCTCATTTTGTAGTTCAGGCTGGCCCTGAGCTCACTATATAGCCCAGGCAAGCCTTGAACTCAGCAATCCCCTGCCTCTGCCTCCCAAGTGCTGGGATTACAAATATGAGCCACCATGCCTGGCTGAATTTGAGTACACATACATCACTGTGATAAGATTCTTTTAATTCTTTCGTATGTATTCCTGGCAGGGGAATAGCAAGTTCAAATGGGGCCTCTAATCCTAGTTTTTTGAAGAATCTCCACACTGATCTCCACAGCAGTTGAATGAGTCTACATTCCCACCAACAGTGGAAAAAAGTTTCTTCTTCCCCACAGCCTTGCCAGCATTTGTTGCTGGTTAATTTCACAATAGCCATTCTTTGTGAAGTAAGATGAAATCTCAGTGTTGTTTTCATCTGTATCTCTCAAATGACCAGTGATGATGAGCATTTCTTCAAATGCTTCTTGGCTGTTTTTACTTCTTCCTCTGAAAAGTATCTCTTGGTTTCAGAGGCCCATTTTTGAATTGGCTCTTTAAATTTGGGGGTGGGGGGCTGATTTTTTTTTTAAGCTCTTTATATATTCTAGATAGTAGCCCTATGTCTGAGAAATAGCTAGTTAAGATTTTTTTTTTCCATACTGTTGGTTGTCTTTGAGCTCTTGCTGTACAAAAGCTTTTTAATAGGATGAGATCCCATTTGTTGATTCTGCTAGTTCTCATGCTATAGAGGTTTTGTTCATAAAGTCTTTCCCTAAGCCAATGTGTCCAAGAGTTCTACCTAACCCATTTTCCAGCAGGTTTAGTGTTTTTTTTTTTTTTCTTTTTTTTGGAGACAGGGTCTTGCTTTGTAGTTCAGGCTGGCACTGAGCTCACTATGTAGCCCAGGCAAGCTTTGAACTCAGCAATCCCCCTGTCTCTGCCTCCTGAGTGCTGGGATTACAGGTGTGAGCCACCACCCCCCCCAGCACTGTGGTATGTGGTATTGATGGCTGGTGGGCATGAGTCACCACACCCAGCATTCTATGTGGTTCCCGGGATTGAACTCAAGACCTTGGGCTTACGAGGCAGGCACCGGAACCACTGAGCTAAATCTCTAGCCCTAGTGTTTCTGTTTTAATGTTTAGGTCTCTAATCCACTTTGATTTTAGTTTAGTACATGGTAAAAGAGGTTTAGCTGTAGTGTTTGGCAGGTTAAAGTCCAGTTTTTCCATCACCAATTGTTAGAGGCTTTTGTTCTTCTATTGAAGATATTTGGCTCTTTTGTCAAAGATAAGTGGCTTAGTGTATCTGGAGTTGTTTTTGGGTCTTCTAATCTATTCCACTGGTCCTCAGGTGTGTTACTTTGCCAGTACCATGTAGTTTTTAATCACAGTGGCTTTGTAGTGTAGTTTCAAGTTGGAGATCAAAATACTCCCCACCCCACTACCATGTCCTTGTTGGTTAGGACATGTTGTTTATTATTCTAGGTCTTTTTTGGCTCCAGATGAATTTTTGGATTATTTTCTCTAGATCTCTGAAATACGGTGTTGGGATTTCAATTGGAATTGTGTTGAATCTGTATAGTAGTTGTGGGAGTATAGCCATTTTGATGATGATGGTTCTTTCTACCCAGGAACAAGGGATGTCTTTTTATTTTCTGATATCCTCTTCAATTTCCTTTTTCAGAATGGTGTAATTTTCAGAGTAGAGGTCTTTCACCTCCTTTATTGGATTGATTCCTAGATATTTCATTATTTTGGATGCTATTCTGAAAGGGCTTGACTTCCCAATTTCCCTCTCAGTGAGTGTGTTGTTCATACATACAAAGGCTGTTGATTTTTGAGCATTGATCTTGTGTCTAGCAGTCTTTCGGTTGGGTTTTTAGTATCTTCTATATAGAGTATCATGTCATCAGCAAATAATGACAATTTAACTTCTTCCTTTCATATGTTTATTCCTTCTATTTCTTTCTCTTGTCTTAATTGCTGTGGCTAATGTTTCCAGCATATATTGAATAGGAGTGGTGACAGTGGACATCCTGGTCTTCTTCCTGATCTTAATGTGAAAGATTTCAGTTTTTAACCATTTAGAATGATGCTGGCTGTTGGTTTCTCATAAATAGCTTTTATTAGTTTGAAATACAGTCCATCTATTCCAATTCTCTGTAGGGTTTTCATCCTGAAAGTGTGTTGAGTTTTGGTTTTACTGTGTCTATTGAGATGACCACAGAGTTTTTGTCCTTGAGTCTGTTTATGTACTGCGTTACATTTATTGATTTACATATGTTGAACTATCCTTACATCCCTGGGATGAGTCCATCTTGGTCAGGGTGTATGATCTTCTTGATGATTTTCTGTATTCTGTTTTCCAGTATCTTACTGAGGACTTTTACATCAGTGTTCATTAGGGAGATTGGCCTGTAGTTCTCTTTTTTGGTTGGGTCTTTCCTTTGGGAATCAATGTTACTGTTACTTCCAGGAATGAATTTGGGAGTACTGCTTTCCTTTCACTAAAAAAGTTTGAGAAGTAGTGGCATTAACTCTTCTTTAAAAGTTTTGTAGAATTCAGTAAAGCCATCAGGACCAGGGCTTTTCTTTGTTGGTAGGTTTTTAATTACATTTTCAGTTTCACAGGTTGATACTAGGACATTTCACATTTTTATATCTTCTTAATACAACTTTGAAAGTTCATGTGTCTAGGAATCCATTTCTTCTATGTTTTCCACTGTATTGGAATATAAATTTTTGAAGTAGGTGTTTTTTATCCTCTGGACTTCACTGGGATGTATGGTGATTTCCCCCTTTTCATTCCTAATAGCTTGGGTTTGAGCCTTTTCCTTCCTTTGATAAGGATGGCTAAGGGTCTGTCAGTTTTGTTTATCCTTTCGAAGAACCAATTTTTTGATTGATTTTTTTTTGGTATTATTCTCTTAGTCTGCATTAATTTCTGCTGTGATCCTTATAATTTTCTGCCTAGTATGAGATTTGGATTTGTCTTGCTTCTCTTTTTCTAGAAGCTTGAGGTTTGGTATTAGATTATTTGGGCTTGCTCTGTTTTCCTAGTGTAGGCTTTCACTGCTATAAATTTCCCTCGTAGAACTGCTTTCATTGTGTCCCATAAATTCCTGTATGTTGTACTAGAGTTATCACTTAATTGTAAAAAAAACTTTAATTTCTTTTGTGACCCATTGGTTGTTCAGCAGAGTATTGTTCAATTTCCATGTATTTGTGAGGATCTTGGAATTTCTTTTGCTAGTAAGCTCCAATTTCAAGGTACCATGGTCTGACAGTATACAGGGGATACCTTCAGTTTCTTCACATTTACTTAAACATGCTCCCTTCTTACCAAGTCTCACTGCACAACCTCCACCATGCCCTACCTCCCTGGTCTATCTCCCTGGGCCTCTGGCATGGTACCAGCAGCAGGAAAGCTGCAGGCCCGGGCGCTGGTCAGTGGCACCCAGCTCCCTTGTTTCTAAGATTCACCAGTATTAATTAATGTTTTTTAATGTTAGTATCATTTTTAAGGTTTTATTGATACACTCAAAATTTTTATAATGAATCATAGGATTCTGGGATTGCTTATGAAACTTGAGGGGAAGGTGTGAATGGGGTTACAAGTGAAATAAAATTGATCATGAGTTAAGTGATAAGATTCTGTTATGGTGGGCTAGTACACTCCATAGTTTTGTTTGAGATTGCCATCGTAAAGAAAAGAAAATTTTTTGAGTTTTTGCTGCTTAAAGGTGCAATATTAAATTTACTAAGCTAAAAGAGAAATTACCTGAATTTCTGCCTATGAAGAATCTTTTTTTTTTTTTTTTAGATAGTCATACTGTGTAGTTCAGCTGGCCTTGGACTCACTGTGTAGCCCAGGTTGGTCTCAAACTCTTAGTGATACTCCTGCCTCAGCCTTGCAAGTGCTGAGACTACAGGTGTACACCACCATGTCTGTCAAGGGAAGATATTTCCATTTCCTTATGTGTTGTGTTCGTAGAGTGAAATTATTCATTACCATAACTCTTTAAGTACTCTCAGTATTGCATTTTTAAGTAGATTCAGCTAAATTTGATGATTCTTTTCAAGGGGAGAAAAAGTTAAAAAGAACTGGGAAAGGTCAAAGATGATACCTATGGTAAAGCTCAAAAGGTGGACAAAATGCTATCCATTTTAAATTTATCTTTTAAAATAAGATATTATAGTGGAAAATACAAAAAAAAATAGTCTGTAGCCTGAGCTATTTACATTTTGTAGATTATCTGACTATTCTCTGGTAGAGTTTGAGGATAGAGAAGTAATTTAGTCACATTGCATTATATAATTCATGCATAAGATTGTGTTTAATGGTTTAGGTTGCAGAATATTTTCTTTATAATGTACATGAACATAAAAAATTTTTCTCCGGTATTTTTAAGTACATTTTTACACACATTGTGGGAAGTTGCTCTTAGTTGGCTTTGCTGCATCATCTTGCAGCTATCATATCCATTTTTCACATTCTCTTGATTTTAAGTATCTGAGCAGCTGGGGGGATGTTTTATTTTGCTTCTGTTTGTTTGCTTTTGAGACAGAGTTTTGCTGTGCGGTTCAGGTTGGCCTTGAACACATTATATAGTCCAGGCTAGAAAGATGTTTTTAAGAGTTAGATAAAAGAAAGAGAAAAAGGGCCAGAGATTTAGCTCAGTGGTTCCTGCACCTGCCTCACAAGCACAAGGCCCTGAGTTCGATCCCAGTAACCACATACATGCTCGTTGTGGTGACTCACACCCACCAGCAATGAGTACTGCACACCACAGTGCCGGGCATGGTGGCTCACGCCTGTAATCCCAGCACTCAGGAGGCAGAGGCAGGAGGATTACTGAGTTCGAGGCTTGCCTGGGCTACATAGTGAGCTCAGGGCCAGCCTGAACTACAAAGTGAGACCCTGTCTCAAAAAAAAAAAACAAAAAGAAAAAAGAAAAAAACTAATGAACAATAGAAGACAAAAAAAGGAGAAAAAAGAAATGATATGAGGAGTAAGAATGAAAAAGTTTAAGGGAAAAAATTAAAAGATAGGAGAAGAAAAAGATGTAAGAAGCAAGGAAGGACAAAATATTCCCCAAATCTTAATAAACTGGTAAAGAAGGAAGGGAGAAAGTGAGAAGAAAAAAAAAGACATATCTGCAAAACAAAAAACACACAGAAGTAATTTCTCTGATTTTGAATGTGTGGTTTTCTTCTTGGATATCCAATTTTAGGGCATCGTCTGAGCTGAGGTGTGTCCCTGCTCATGCTGGTAAAGAAGGCAGTCAGACCCCAAGACCCCAGATCCGAATGGATGCAGCCCCAAGGGCGAGGGTGCCAGTGCCCAACTTCCAGATCTGGACTGACTCAGGCTGAACTGGCTTCCGGCCCTGAGAGCAGGCTCTGTCCTTCGGACCCTCACTTTCCAACTGCACCTGTCTCCAGTGTTGTCTCTGCTCCTCGCTTTGGGACTGCAACACTCAGAGCCTGAAGTGAAGCTGTCCCAAAGCTGCTCTGAGTTCCAGGCTCAACAGTCAGTGCTCCCCTGGAGCAGCACTCTGTTCAGGGGCGCCGTGGGCGCTTTGACTGAAGTCACTGGCCAGCCTTTGCCGGCTGAAGGACTCACATCAAATCAGAGTCCTCTACTCTCTTTGCAGCTCACAGAGCCTACTTGTCCTACTACCCCATTTTTCGCTGAAGCCCTCTGGAGTCCCCAGCTTTTACTTTGCAGCTATAGATTCAGTCTCCTTAGCCTCAAGCCACACAAGGGGGAGAAAGTGCAGATTGTCCCTTCCTCCAGTGCCATGATGTCCTGTCTGTTCAGTTTCTCTGTAGGTTTTAATTTCCCTGTCAGATCTTCTTTGGTACCTGGAGATCTAACTCTCTCTCTCTCTCTCTCTCTCCCTCTCCCCCCCCCCCCAAAGTCCTTTAGTTTTTTGTTTTGTGTGTGTTTTTTGTTTTGTGTGAGTGTTTTGTGTGTGTGTGGTTTTGTTTTTGGTTGTTGTTTTGGTTTTTTTTTTTTTTTTTTTTTTTTTGAGACAGGGGTCTTGCTTTGTAGCTCAGGCTGGACCTGAGCTCACTATGTAGCCCAGGCAAGTCTTTCTTGAATTCAGCAGTCTTCCTGACTCCTGAGTGCTGGGATTACAGGTGTGAGTCACCACGCCTGGTATTGTTGTATGTGGTTCCCAGGGATCAAACTCAGGACCTTGCACTTGTTAGGCAGGCGCCAGAACCACTGAACTAAATCTCCAGCCCCTTTTTGTTTTTTGTTTTTTTTTTTTTGAGACAGGGTCTCACTTTGTAGTTCAGGCTGGCCCTCAGCTCACTATGTAGCCCAGGCAAGCCTCGAACTCAGCAATCCTCCTGCCTCTGCCTCCCAAGTGCTGAGATTACAGGCGTGAGCCACCACGCCTGGCCCTTTTCATTTATTTTTGAGACAGTGTTTCCCTTTGTAGTTCAGACTGGCCTTGATGACTCTAGCCCAGGCCTGCCTAGAATCCCTGGTGATCTCCTGCCTGCCTCCTGAGCACTGGGGTTATAGGTGTGCACCACTGAGCCTGGCTTGAATTTTCAACTTAACTTTTTTATGAT
>PVIC010009355.1:0-45804 GCA_004025085.1 Thryonomys swinderianus
CTGCTCCTGCTGCTGCTCCTGCTGCTGCTCCTGCTGCTGCTCCTGCTCCTGCTGCACGTTTGAGTCCATTCCCCATGCGTGTGACCTTGCTGCTCTCTGGGGAATGTTACAATATGTCATCAAAACTCTTGGGAGCCCCAGGCGGAGATGCTTGTGTGTATGGATACAGGCAAGGTGAAAATGTCTGTGTAGAAGCACACCACGCTCCAGATGCTTGGTGGCCTAAATCTGTGGCCCTTCGTGGCTACGGTGTCGCCTGTGAGGAAAGCAAGGCGACAAAGGAATGGTGGCTGCACGATACCTGATTGCCACAGGTCTAATTCAGTCATCACCTGCAGCACCATCGGTCACTCCTGCGCAACTAAATTTCACAAACAGAATCGTCACCCCCATGGCTTGCAGAGCAGAGCTTGGCTCCCGTCTTGACATTCTGGGGCTTTCTCGGATGACAGATTGGAAGAGTTCTTGGCACAGAGAATCCACAATAAAATTCGCCCAGTGGTGCATCTTGCCTGAATCAAATTTCACAGTCATGATGGCTCCATAAAGTCACTTGGCAGACAAGGTCTATCCCTGCTGAGGAGAATCTGCCTTGATTGATAAGGAAGGCTGCTCACACCGAGGCCTAGCCCAGACCCAGGTGGCGTCCCCACCATCCCTTAACCTCCATGAGCTGAGCCATTAACTCATATCCTGAGACTCCAACAGGTCTATTGCTGGCCCAGTGACCTCAGCATAGCTTTGCCTTCTGTGTGTCCCACACATGTGTCCTCTGTGCTTTCGCTCATGACTCATGTCTTCCTTGGCTGCCAGCAGGATCCTGAGCTCCAACCACTATCCTGCAGGACTGCAGGGCCCAGAACTCCCTGGAGAAACAGTGATGTGTGCTCCTCCACACCAGCTGTCTGGGCCCACACATTCCATCTACAGATGCACAGAATACCAGAGGGACCCATTTGTTGGTCACTTACTCTGTGCCAGGAACTTAGCTAAAGGTTTTATAGTCATTATCTGGTTGTATTGTCCCAACAGACAAATGAGATGTATTTTATTGCACCCATTTTAAAATGGAGGAAAGAAAAGTGCAAAGATCAAGTGACTGGTCCGAGGTCACACAAGTGACCTGTAACAGTAAAATTAGTACCCGGATGTCTCTGGCTGCAAATGTCAAGGTTGTGGGCTCCAGACTCAGGAACCCCTGTGACTTTGTCTTTGGTTGCTGACTTCCAGCACTGTAACCCCACAAACACCACACGTGCAGAGCTGGAGGCAGCTGAACTGCCCCATCATTCCTCCATCTGCTCCTCCTTCTGGTAGTTGCTGATACCTGCTACGGGCAGCACTGCAGCAGGGGTTGGACCTTCAGAATAAATAGCACAGAGGCCCTGCCCTCAGCATGAGGATCTTAAAGACAAACAAGGATGTGTATTCTGGAGGCTGCCTGCTCTTTAGCAAAAGAGATCATCCTTGCGGGGACCAAGCTACCCCTTGGGACCTGGATCCTGCAAAGTTCGAGCACAGGGCCAAGTTATACTGCTATTGACCCCAAGCTAATCATTTACCCCAGGTAAACGGTACACTAAAACCCACCTGTCCTCTCCACCAGTCCAGAAATGCTTTTGGCCACAGCTTTGAATGTTCCACTGGTAGTAACATCTCTGGAGTCATCGTATCTCATGTTTCTTCAGTCAGTCACAAGAGCCACCTGATAGAGAAGGTCCAGAAGGTTCTGGAAAGTTCTGCCCAAAAAAAGACCAAACACCACTTACCATGTCCACATACCTTTTGTCCTTCTCATGGGATTAGATGATTGTGCTCTAGTCCCACACACAGTGTCTGCCTGCCCCTTCCCAATTTCCTTTCAGCCTTCTGGGTGGCTGCCTTGATGTCAGCTGGGAGATGGTATCTTCTCACCAGAACTTCGAGTGGCAGAAGGTCAAAGGGACTAGAGGGCTCCCTCCAGTCTCTTTTACAAAGTCACCCATCCCATTCCTGAGTGCTCTGCCACAGATGGAACATGAAGAGGGTGCCAGGTTTCTATAATCATTCCCCTGTGTCCAACTATTTTCTTGATCACATTTTAAATACTCTTGTTAGGTATGGAGAAAGCTTGCCCATGGCGACTGCCCCTCCCAAGAGAGGAGCACTTCAGTCTCTCCACAGGGCAGGAACCAATGGAGCCTGGAGCCCAAGTTACTGCCTCAAGCTGATAGAGGACAGACCTTCTCGAAGAACTTGGCCAGAATGAACTTCAGGATATGACCCCTGTGCTTATCCGTCAGACTAAGGAGATCTTACACATTATTTGAATTTTCACAATTACCTTCGGCAACAAACTGAAAAATAACACAGATCATACCTGAACATTGCTTTCATAAAGAATAAAAGAGAACAAAAGCCTTTGACTGGGCTGTAGTTTCTCATCTCCTTAAATATCCATCTCACCCCCTAATAATAAGAATCTAGGTCAGCCTACCCCCGAGAAGGCCCATCTGCTACAGGCAGTCACATAGTTTTTAGTTTTATTAGATTTATTTCTTTTGCATAAACACAAGGGAAAAAAGAAAGCATAATAATTAACCATGCGTTTTTCTTCTCCAACTTTTTTTCAAGAATGTGTGAGCTTTTTCCTTGTGGTTTTAAGTTTTTGAAAAGTCACATAAAAACAATAAGATAAATAATGATAGAATGTGTGGAGAGGAAACCACTGGAATCAAATGCTAATATATCTCCCAGTTTTCTAGAAACTAAGGAAAAATGACAAGTTTACATGTTCCATGCTAATTACTGAGTAAATGTTTATCTTCTAAAAAACAGCTTTTTTTATCCTGCAGAAAATTTGTGATTAAGCTTTTCTAACTTACCATTTTTTTTGTTTTGTTTGTTTTTTTGAGACAGGGTCTCACTTTGTAGTTCAGGCTGGCCCTGAGCTCACTATGTAGCCCAGGCAAGCCTGGAACTCAGCAATCCTCCTGCCTCTGCCTCCCCAGTGCTGGGATTACAGGCGTGAGCCACCACGCCCCAGCACTGTGGTATGTGGTGTTGATTGCTGGTGGGCGTGAGTCACCACGCCCAGCATTGTATGTGGTTACTGGGATCGAACTCAGGACCTTGAGCTTGCGAGGCAGGCACTGGAACCACTGAACTAACCCTCTGGCCCTCCATTTCTTTGTAAACATGGAATTCTTTTTTTTTTGCTTTTGAGACAGGGTCCTGCTTTGTATTTCAGGCTGGCCCTGAGCTCACTATGGTGCCCAGGCAAGCCGCCGTGAACTCAGCAATCCTCCTGTCTCTGCCTCCCGAGTGCTGGGATGACAGGCGTGAGCTACCACGTCCGGCATTGTGGTATGAGGTGTTGATTGTTGGTGGGCATGTCTCCATGCCCAGCATTGTATGTGGTTACCGGGGATCGAACTCAGGACCTTGCACTTGCGAGGCAGGCGCCGGAACCACTGAGCTAACCCTCCGGCCCTGTAAACATGGAATTCTTGAGGAAAAAGGGTGAGGGTGGCTCTACAAAGGAAAATTAGGGCGCAGTTGTCAGTGAAGGTCACCCATATGCCCCATAATAAAATCAGCTAATACCAGAACAAATAGAACTTTCAAACCATCTTTTCCCTTTCTCGCCCTTGGAATAGTTTATAATATAAAACTGTTAAGTTAGAGGGCTGGAGATTTAGCTCAGTGGTTCCGGCGCCTGCCTCCCAAACTCAAGGTCCTGAGTTCGATCCCAGTAACCACATACAATGCTGGGCGTGGTGACTCACACCCACCAGCAATCAACACCACATACCACAGTGCCGGGCATGGTGGTTCACCCCTGTAATCCCAGCACTCGGGAGGCAGAGACAGGAGGATTGCTGAGTTCGAGGCTTGCCTGGGCTACATAGTGAGCTCAGAGCCAGCCTGAACTACAAAGCGAGACCCTGTCTCAAAAAAAAAAAAAAAAAAAAAAAAAAAAAAAAAAAAAAAAAAAAAAAAAAAAAAGAAATGGAACATACACATACATGTATGTATACATATATTGAGATGAAATGTTACTCAGCCCTTAAAAAGATGGAAATCCAGTCATTTGCAACAATATGAACGAACCTGAAGGACATTATGTTAAGCAAAACAAACAAGAATCAGAAAGACAAAGACCATATGACCTGACGTATTGATGGCATCTAAAATAGTTGAAATCACAGAGGCAGAGAACGGTAGTTGTCAGGGTCTACAAGTTAGAAGAAAGGATGACATGGCAAGTAAAGGAAGCAAAGTTTTAGTTATGCAAGATACATAAGTGCTGCAGGGTGAGGACACAGCCTGGTGCTGAAAGTTCACAAGAATGTACTGTACATTTAAGATCCTCTGAGAGAGGAGACCTTAAGTGTTCTCACCACACACAAATGGGCACTATGACAGAGGACAGATATGGTAACTAACTTGACTGTAGTAATTTCACAATACATATGCACATCAAAACATGAAAGTAAATACCTATTATATACAATTTCTGCTTATTCAACTACATAAAAGCTGGAAGGGAAAAAACGCCATCTGCAAGGGGGGAGGTGATATACCCTGATTCCAGAGCTGGGCATTAACTGGGGCCTGACTAATCAGGACATCATAGTCACTGCCCATGGTGATTGCCTAAGAGATAGACATTAGCCTAATTATAGTCAGTGCATTGAAGTACAACTTTTGTGAGCCTACTGAAAGAAACACAGATGATTTTCCCTACGGAATTAACTTTGAAAAATGAAAGAATAATGCTTCCAGAAGCCTTCTTAAAAGATGAAGCCAACCTTAGGAGAACTAGAGTCAAGAAGCAGAGTTAGATTTGGACCTAGTGATATTATGATCTTCTGAATCAAGCCATTCCTGAAGCCATCTTGACCTTGTATTTTTTAGGTGCATAAATGAAAAAAACCTACCCCCCATTTTCAAGCCAAAATATGCTGAGTTTTCTGTTACTTGCATCCAAAACGATCTGCTCTTGATTTAAATACCCATTTCCAAATTCTACAGGAACATCCAAACCCACCTTATAGGAATTATATATGTCCTACAGAGGCTGAAAACTCCTCCATGAGCATAACTAAGGGAAGCCATAATAAACAGTTATTACCCCTGGTCTGAAATCAAAGACCAGAAACCTTTTTTGGGCTGCCATTGTCCTCATTGACTAGACAATTACACTTCTAAATAAGAACATCTTCTCTGAATACCATTATAAAGAACAAATGAGGATAAAAATACATTAAAATGCTTAGAACAATGCCTGACCTGCAGTGGGCTCTCAACAAATTTTTAGTCATCTTCTCCTAGAATGTTACTGTCAAGACACAAGATCCACACAGACTAGAAGCCTGTATTTATCAAAGCCCCTCACAGTTGTTTACAATACTGCTTGTTCTTTGGATTGTTTTTCCACTGAACCACAGTCAGAACACAGAATATTTGCAAGAAAACATCCTCAAAGCAATGTTACTGTTATCCTTACAAATAATGGATCAAAAGAGGTCCCTGGTGAAAAGATTGGCGCAGTGGGTACTGCTGCGGGACAACTATCACCATGACAGGGTTGACTTCAGGCAGAGTTTGTCAGATAGAAACCAGGAAGGGCTGTAATAGACAGCACAGTGATGTGTCTGATGTCTGGCTGATAAAATAAGGAGCGTAAGAGCAGCTTTCAAGACTCTGAGGACCCCACACAGACACAGGACTACCAGGAGATTTGTGCCCAGAGGCTGAACCTCTTTTTGGAAGCTCCTAAGAACATAATGTCATATAAGTATGTGCTTTGAGTAAGATAGAGCTAAATTAGAATCTAGGATCATTATAATCTCCTACTTACTAAGTGATCTTGAGCTATTATTTAAACACTTTACATTTTTTTAGCTGTGACATTTGAATAATAACCTGTGCCTGGCCATACCTCCTTTGCTTCAAGCTGTGACAGTCATCCTGATATTCACCAGCTGGACTCTTCTTCGGCCAACTACATTGTGAGTCTCCGCTTCTGTGTGTCTCTGCTAACTCCCCCTGTGAAGTTAGCTGAGTTCTTGACTTTCTCTTTGGAACATGGCATTTAACTTGAAAGGACTTGTGTGTGTAGAGATAGAAACTTCAAGACTCAGAACATGATTTGCCAGGTTCTCTTTTATTCTAGAAGCAATGATCAACCTGAGCTCCGAATGTCTAGGATGCACTTTGCTCCCTGCTGGACTTCACTGGGTATACATCATGAGTAATCAATTTTGAGTTGTTTTTGCTTGAACATAACCACACCCATATTACCAGATAAACCAGGTGAGATCAACCACTTCACATACATTATGTCATTCAGAGATACTCATACTTTAATTCATGTAAAACTTTGAACCTCTCTAGATATTATAATCCATGTTGATACTTCCAAAACTTTAAAAGCAACACTAGAAACATTCAAAATAAAAAATATATATAATTAGAAAAGACTGATAATCTCTAATGCCACACAATGTGGACAGTGACAAACACTTCTGTTCTGTTATAAGGAATGTAAATTGTACAAGTTTTGGGAGGACAATCTAGCCCTATCAAAATGAGGCCTACTTTATATATTCCTTCATAAAAAATTATATCTACTACATCCTTACTCATATTTATGCAAAGTATGGGTAAAGACATTATTGATGTATAAGAGTAAAAACTGGGAAAAAAACTAAATATCTAACAATAAGAGATGGGTTGTATAAAGCACAGTAGACACATCTATGGAACACTAAACAAAACATGAAAACCAATTAGTATGTTAACACAAGTACTGTGTATATTAAATACACATATATACATAATATATAACTTGTAGAAGACAACATATGAGCATCATATATTATATGATGCTATTTTTATAAATGTATGTTTGAGATACTTTTAAAAGAAGAACTATCTAAATATTCCTGATGTATCTTGCTGTAATAAGGTACAATTGATCCCCGCCTTGAGTGCCTGATTCTTTTTTTAAAAAATATATTTATTCTTTCTTTAATCAGAAGTAAATAACAAGCTATTTTTTATTCTAAAGGGAGGGTGGAAGATACAAGAAGAAAAGCAGAAGACAGATGAGAGAAGGCGTGCCCGGCTGATCGACCATCCGCAGTAGGACCAAGATGTTGCCCACTCCTGATGGCAGCAGAGGTTGGGAAACACCCAGGATCTGTCAGGAAGAGTTCTGTTCCAATTGACTGCGGCCACACAATCCTGAAAGCTAATAAAGTATAGTAGATGCAGAGAAAAGACGTTTTTAAAAGGTTATTCCTCACAGAGTGTAAGAAAAAAAGTCAGTCAAGTGGCCAAAATGTGTCCCTGTCTTGATCTGCTTTTTTCCACAGGGAGCCACAGCCACAAGCAGCCCCCAAGACACAGAAGGAAGTGGATCCGACCTGAGATGAGTCGTGTGACACAAATGCTGGACATTAGAGACTTTGCACAAAGAAAACAATACACACTATCTTACTAATAATTTTAACAGAGGTTTTTGTATTGAAATGATATTGCATATAATAAAATACATTATTTAGCTTGATTTGCCCTGTCCCTACTTACTTTTTAAAGTAATTACTAGAAAACTTAAAATTCCACATGTGGCTCTCCTGTTATTTCTATCGGGCAGAATTAGCACTTGGTTAGCGGCCAGAGGAAAGATTGTCAACTCTGACCTGCTTTACCGAAAGCCAATTCATGGAGCACTGTACATATTTGTAGCTAATGAAATGATTTCTAACATTTTTTAAAACAGTGACCTTTTCCTCCTATTTGAGCACTTTCAATTAAAGCCAGTTTATCTACAGATAATTCTGCCTGGGTCTTAATCTAAAATATTAATCAGAAGATAAGCATACTTGGAGAAAGTTAGATGCATTCAAAAAGAAGGAAATGTACTTCCGGTGACTAAAAAGACATCGTGTCTTAGTCACCTCTTTTATTTCTTCTGAGGAGGCCAGGCTCGGGGCTCTTTGGAGGCGACTCAGAAGTGCAAATAAATCCCTCCCCCTGGTAGTCAGACCCTCTTCATAGGCCTCATAGTCACCCCATTCCAGACAGGTTAAAGAGATGCCTGTTAAACCACAGAAAAACTAGAAGACTATTAAATGAACCATATTTAATGGTCAGACAGGAGAATTTTAACTCTGAAGAAGAAAAAGAGAAAAAAATTGAGCAGATAAGACCATATACAGATTAAAAACACCTATATATTAAAGTATAGAAAAAGAAGGGATCTAGCTCAGTGGTTCCAGTGCCTGCCTCACAAGTACATGGTCATGAGTTCAATTTCTGGTACCAAAAACATAGAGAGAAACAGGGAAACAAAATAAAAAAATAAGTATAGTAATTATTATAATAAGCTTTCTCAAATATATAGGTCTTCAACAAATTAATTTAAATTATTTGATCCTCAAAAGCGAAGGGCATGAATCATTTTTTCGAAGAATTATAGCTAGATTCCAAATAAGCTCATGAAAAAATATTTAATCTCCCTCGTAAACAAATGAATGCAAAAATAAAACAAAAGATGTCTATTCCACCTGATTAGGAAAGACACTGTTGTGATATGGTTGTTTTGTACAGCACTGGTAAAAAAAAAAAAAGTAGTAAAATATACAGTCATATATTTCCAGTGATTCTAAAATTGGTATAAACCCTTTGAAAAACACCTGAGAGCCTTGGATATTGTCATTTCAAATCTGAGAAGCTACTTCAAGCAAAAATGCATAAACACAAAAAGTTTTATAAGTAAAAATATTTGTCACAGGAGAATTTATAATATCAAAAAATTAAACTGTCAAAATAAGAGAGTGATTGCCGGGCATGGTGGCTCATGCCTATAATCCCAGCACTCAGGAGGCAGAGGCAAGAGGATTGCTGAGCTCAAGGCTTGCCTGGGCTATGTAGTGAGTTCAGGGCCAGCCTGAACTATAAAGCGAGACCCTGTCTCAAAAAAAAAAAATGCTTAAGTAAAATATGATATATCTACTCAATAGAATATCCTATAATCAATAAATATGCTTGCTCAGACTATGTTTGCATGGAAAATAAACTATTATATGATATTTAGTGAAAAATTAACATCTAGGGACTGAGGATTTACCTCAAGTGGTACCTGCCAATCTTGGACACATAAGGGCCCGAGTTCAATCCCTGGTACCACAAAAAAAAAAAAAAGAAAAAGAAAAATTAAGATCTAAAATTTTATATGTATTATGATTTTAACTATGTAAAAACTATTCATATTTTAAAGTTAGCAGGAAATATTCATTAGGTTTTATCTTTTAGTAGTGAAATCATGTTATACTTTTTTTCTGTTCTTCTGAATTCATGTTTGATAAATTGGTACTTGAGTAATCCAGATAATATAAAAAAGTATTAAAATAGATCACCCCAAAAACATCTATGTCCTAATCTCCAGAAGCAGAGAATGCACCACCTTTGGTGATGAAAGAGACCTTGTAAATGTGATCAAATTAAGATTCTCCGTTGTGTGTGATTGTGAGCTGTGTATATAATGTACCAATAAAGTTTACTGAATAATGCAAAAAAAAAAAGATTCTCATCTCTTAGTCCCTCTCCCATTACTGAGACACAATGTCCAATGCCCACAATTTAAACAAGGGGAGATTTCTTTTGCTTCATGGTTGTAGCTATGGCCATCTGACTCCAAGACAAAGCATGGCACAGAGAGGGGAGCAGCAAGAGAAAAGCTGCTCATGGCATCAGGAAGAACTTCAAGAAAAGAGGAGTGAGGAAGGATCACACCCCAGGGGCCCGCCTCTAACCAGGCCCCCTCTAAAGAGTAAATCACTGTAGCTTCCCATAGTCCAGCCACCCTCTGAAAGCTCCGCCTCTGGGCATGTGCAGCTCTTGGGAGACATCTAAACATAAACCCTAATGTCCCAACATGGAGAGATTGCTCTGGACTATGTGGGTGGCCTACTGTAACACAGGAGGGACCAAGGACAGTCACTGTGAGGATGAAAGCAGGGGTCATAGCTCAGAGTGCTATGTCTGGATGTGACTCGTCCTGCAAAGATTCATATGATGGAAGCTGGCTCCTGGTGTGGTGGTGTTGAAGCACTGGAACCTTTAAAAAGCAAGTCCTACCAAGGAGTGGTTAGGCCACTGGGGCCCTGCTGTCAGAAGAGATTAAGGTTATAACTAGCCTGACCCCTGTGACCCCTCTGCATGCAGCTCTGGCCTCCTATCTCACCACGTGATCTGCCCTCTTGCAGGTACTTGCCATCAGTTCTTAGGTCTTCACAAGGAACTGAGCAGATGCTAGACCCACGCCCTTGAACCTCTAGAACTGAGAGCTAAATAAACCTCTTATTTGTTTATTTATGTATTTATTTATATTTTGAGATAAAGTCTCACTAAGTTGCCCAAAGTAATCTCAAATTTATAATCTTCCCACCCCCACCTCCAGAGTAGATAAAACTACAAGTACGTATCACCTCACCTGGCTTCCTCTTTTCTTTATAAAGTATCCAGCCCTGAGTACTTTGTGATAGCAACTGAAATCAGACTGTAGACAGAGAGGTCTGAAAATGTTACAACTGCGGCTATTGAAGATGGAAGGTAGGACCATGAGCCAAGGAATGCAGGCAAGCTCTAGAAAGCAGGAAAGGCAAAGAAATAAATTTTCTCCCTCAGACTTCAGAAGGGACACAGACCTTTGACGCCTTCATTTTAGGACTTCTGCTCCCTTGAGCTGAGAGGTGATAAATTTATTTTGTCTTAAATTATTAAATTGTGAAAAAGTTACAGCAGCAATGGGAAACAAATACAAATACATACAATTTTTGTGGTTCAAAAAACTTAATTTGGTTCTAATAAACAGGTTTTATTTGGTTTAAAAGAGTTCTTAAAATAATGTGTGAGTTAATATTTGTAGTCATTTAACTATCATAAAGCATAAAGAGCAATAGAGCTTACTATGTTTCAGATTAATGTTTTTACTTTTCATTTGTACTGTCAACACAAAAACGCCTTCCTAAACTGCAACAAACTTGAGGACTTGAGGCAATTTGCTTAATAATGACATTTAGTACACAAAACTCTCAGAAGCAGACAGTAAGCAGCAGGAAGGAGAAGCTGAAAAAAAAAAAGGAAAAGCTAATGAATCATAAACAAAACACACCCTCTGAGTTGAGCAACTCTGGATTTATGCAAATTCAATATTGCACAGATTTTTTTCCAAAAAGCACATATGGCAATGTTAGAAAAATAGAAAATTTTAAGATAGTTAATGGGTAATGGAAATACAAAACAACTATTCATCATCTCCTTATTTATTCCCACCCTGTTCTCCTTTCAATCCACTCTCTTGCTCCATTCTGGACCCCTCTTTAACTTCCAGTTGATGATTTTAGTGCTACTACTTGGCCTTGGGTCTGGAGGAACTAATTCCCGGTCTTCAGCTCTCCAATCCCATCTATCCCTGAGCTCTAGTTTAGATTTGCTCCACCCACTTTCTCCATCTAACACTAATTTTGGTTTTATGGCTGCCCTTGTTTACCTCTCAAAACCCAAACTCCAATCTTGAGCTCTGGAAAGATGAAGGTAGGGAGACAGACAACCTTAGATAAATAGGCCAAAATGTCTCTGAAATAAGAGTGGAAGAGAAGGCAAGAAGGAGAGACAGAGGGAGGGTTGTGGAGGGAACAGAGGAAGGAAGAAATAAAGAGGAAAAGTCAGGGAAAGAACTGCACCACATAAAACAGTCATCGGTCACCTCAGGGGAAAATATTCAGGAAACTTTGGAGGCTATTCCATCATATATGAAATGTTTTGACAAAGACTAATTTTAGATAAATGGCTCATTAGCTGGCTTGGCATATGGGTGAAGTGGTTTGAGCTGCACTGGCCTATTTTCCAAGATTGCCCTAGCACAAGCGCACATGTATACTATTTGGCAGGCGGGGTACGGGCTGCAAATGGGGGAAAAGTGCCTGCAGCCATGCAGCTTGGAGACAGTCTGCTCAGATCCCCTAATTATCTGGTTCTGTCTGCGCACATTAAGCAGCCCTCTCATTATAATTTGGCTTCCCATGTAGATTTTCCTACTGGAAGAGAACAGGCTGACCTGTGAGCAGTATTTTGGTCCCATTGGTGGTTACTCAGCATTGAAATTAATAAATCAGCATTCTCTTGGGAATTTGATTTCCATGTCCATTCTCCAGAGGCTGAAAAGATTTTACTGCCGTGAAAATAAAAAGTGGGTATCTAGTTAAGACCTTCTGGGCTGTAAGTCAATGAAACTCATTAACGTGATTGTAGTTTACTATAAGACAGTGGTTGTGTATCACAGAATTCAAGGGCAGAAAGGACAGTTTACACTGAAACTACAAACTAAAAAGGCATCAGCATTGAAACCTCTCCCATCACACTTGCTCTATACCATGAGACCGTGTTTCTCTGCTCACAGTACTGACAACAAATGAGTGGGTTTCTGCATCAAGTAACTTTCCAATACTCTGTGAATGCTCTGTGACTACCAGCCGGATGTCCTGTAATTAATTCTGACCAGAGTTAGTGGACACCTCACAGATTAAGGAATTAATCTGTGACCACCCCCTATGTCAGATGCAATTATAAGAAGTGGTCCCAAAGTTACCCACACTTCACTTTGACTTGGCTACAACATCCTCATCAGGTTCAGTAAATTGCTATATGAGTTCAGAGAATGCAAGAAACACTTTGCTTACATTACTGGCTTAGTATAAAGGATATAGTAAAATATGAAAGGAACAGCCCAGAAAAGAGAGGCATAGAGCAAGGTCCAGAAAGATCTGGAGTACAGAAACTTCTGTCTCCATGGAAATGGAGTGCTGCACCTTCCCGATACCTGGAAGTGTCTGCCATGATGGAAGTTCTCCAACCACACTGTTTAGTTTTTTGTTTTTTTCGTGCTGTACCGGGGATCAAAGTCGGGCCTTTATGCATCCAAAGTTGGCGCGGTACCACTTGAACAAATCCCCAGCCCTCACATTGTTTAGTTTTATGGATGTCATCATTTAAATCTGGAACGTCTCTCAAAGGCCCGTATAGTAAAGGTTTGATCACTAGCCTGTGGCACTACTGGGAGGTAATTTAACCTTTAAGACATGGGACCTAGTGGAAGTTAGGCCATTAGAGGGTGTGACCTTGAAGTTGATACTAGAACCCTGGTTTCTTCCCTCTCCATCTTCACTTCCTCACTGTCATGAGGTGACCAGCTTTGCTCCACCATGTTGTCCCATCTCACCACTGACCCAAAAGCCAGAAGACACAAAATCATGGACTGAAACCTCTGAAACTGGGATCCGAAACCTTTTCTTAGGCATTGATTTTCTCAGGCATTTTGTCACAGTGGCAGAAATCTAACACAATGGAAGTCCCCTTTCATAGAAATGAATATCTAAATCATTGCCCAGTAGGAACTGAACTCTATCTCCAGTCCTTCTCCCCTAATCAACCAAGCCTCTAATCACAAGACTAGATTCCTCCAATAACCTGCTCCCTTTTCCAAAAGCCACCTCATTTGTATAATCACAGTTATATTTGAAAGGCTGTAGTGAATAATGAAGGAGATTTCTCTCACACCTGTAACTCAGAAAATTCCAAGAGTTTGAAAAGCTCTGGCCACGAACCAGGCACAAAGATCAAATATACAATAATCTGGACTTCACATCCCTGCCATTTTCTCTTTCCTCACTCGAGGGCTGCAGAGACCTCTCTTTTCCTTTTTACACCTGCTTCTTTCTTCCTTTCTCTGCAGACCAGTTTTCTCTACTTCCAAGGCGTGCAGTTAAGATGACTGCTTCTCACCTGACTCAGTCCCAGCAACCAAAGGAGACACACATCCCTGAACTCCAACTCTAAATCCCCACGAAGAGAATCTGATGGCCCGATTTGGTGAGGTGGGCTGTTGGAGATGAGAATGCGAGGGAAGGGTTGCACCGCTCCCTAAAAGCACTGCACCGCTGAGCTAAACCCCTGGCCCTCCATAAAGTTGAGAGTGACTCCCAGAAAGAGTTTGGGTAGGGAAGGCACCAAAAATCACCACAGGTCCACAAATTCTGAGTTAGAAACATTTCAGTATTCAGAATCTTTTAGATTAGTTTTCTAGACTATGTCCACACACTTCACAAATATGATGCTTCAGCAGGGTTTAAAGAAGTTTTCTCTATTCAGATGCACCAGTATATTTGCAAATGAACATGAATATTCTTGCAAAACAGGGATTTGTAAGTAGACTCACATAATCAGTTCAAACCAGATTTTGCCTCCAAAGGAGGCGTGAAAATACTTCAGGGTTTTTATCATTTCTAGATTCCAAAATTACAGTTGAAGGATTTGCAGTGTACTGCACCAGAATTACAAAGCCAAGGACCAGACTGACTCTAACAAGGTACTTCCTTCAAGAGGTTTGCCAGGTCCTTTCTTCCCCAAGGGCGCTCCCCGGACCAGCAGCACCGATGTGACCTGAAGGCTTGTTAGAAGGACAGAGGCTGAGGTCTCAACACAGATACACCGAATCACAGTTGGCCCTGTTAAAAGATGCCCCGGACTTCAAATCCCTATGAGTGTTTGAGAAGCACTGTTGTAAGTGGCAGTCACTCTCCCAATCTTTCCATTTGTGTACATGAACTGCGAAGTCCATTTGTAGTCATTCCTTCTGATAGGCTGTTTTAAAAGTAGGGGTTTTTTTAAACATTCAAATAAATTTGAGTCCTTTGTACTCAAATGGACATACCTTGAGGAGCTATTCATAAGGGAAATAAATAGGGCACAGATGTGTAAATACCATATCTTGCCTCTGGTACGAGGAACTGAAGGTGTAAATGAGTTCTAGAATGTATGATAGATATTGTGAAATGGTAAGAGGATATCAGAGGGAAAAGGGGTAAGGGTAAGTAAAGAAGGGAAAGAAAAAATTGTTGATTAGAAAACAAGGAAACAAAGCTTATGTATATGGGAGGATAAGGGACTTGGAGGGCAGGGGAATGGGAAAAAATGAGAATTAAGTTGTGTCGTATGTTGGTACAAATTCTCAACGTGTATATAAAATGTACCAATAAAATAAATTTTAAAAAATAAAATAAAACATAAATAAATAAATAAAACTAGCTCTATTTTCCCACAAATGGCATGTCTCCCTTTTACACTAACAAAGAAGAAAACAAACCTTAACTCCTAATCAGTGCCATACTATTTACTATTCACCACCCTGTTCAGCAACGGGACTGTAGGATGCTGAGCTTCTCACTGCCACCAAGTATCACGTATTCAATACTTCTTCCAGTACTGGTGTTTACTTTTTTCCATTTTTCTTAGTATATGCATGTACATAATTATTACTTTCACTGTGGGGAGTCAGCACACATACATAACACATCTTAATTCTATCTCATCCCTTTCTCCTTCCCTTTCTCCTCTCTCCTTCTCTTGGCCCTCTTCTCTTTTCCAAAAGATCTCTCTCCCTATTTCCTACTATCTATCACTTATTTTGCTCTTCATTTATATTTTGAGTTTCTCATATAAGAGAAACCATGACATTTAAGCTTATGTATAGGAACCAGCCTATGAGCTGAGCTCAAACCTGACCAAGGTAAAAAATAAACAAGAAGAAAAAGAGACACAGAAACGTTAAATCTGGGGCAAGGGGGCTCACATCTCCCTTCGACATAGAGCCCCAAATGACTGGCACAGCTTGGCTTTGTTCACTTGGACACAGGCACAAACAGCGCTCCGCAGGGTTCAGCTGGCTCCCACTCTCCATGGCACTCCTCCGGGTAAGCAACTTCACCTCAATGTTTTCACTTTTTCTAGCAGTGGGTTAGCACATTGC
Source organism: Thryonomys swinderianus (assembly GCA_004025085.1). Lineage (NCBI taxonomy): Eukaryota > Metazoa > Chordata > Mammalia > Rodentia > Thryonomyidae > Thryonomys > Thryonomys swinderianus. Next base: position 15,860 of record PVIC010009355.1, read on the forward strand.
CTGCCCTCTTCCTGCTCACTGCTCGCTGAGGAGGCCAACTAGGCCTCACTCTTCCCATCTGATCTCCACATGTACGCATCCCCACAATGAAAGCAATAACATTATGATCTTGAGGTGCATACATTTTCCTACAAATGACTAGAGTTTACCCTTCTGCGGGAGAGTGGTACACTATTGTGTATTAATACCACACTTTATTCACCCGCTGGTGGCCACTTCTAAGATGTGGCTATTATGAATTATGCTCCTATAGATGTAGGAATGTATACGTGTATCACTAATATAATATCTTTACCTCTGCCAAGAAAATACTGTACCTAGATGGGAAAAAGCTGGGTCAAGTGGAATTTCTAGTTTTAGGTTTTTTTTCAGGAATTTTCATACTGATTTCCACAGTGTTATACTAGTTTATACTCGCACCAGAAATATAGATTTCTTTTTTTCCAGCAGTCTTGCCAACCTTTGCTATTGTTTAGGATGATAGCTGTCCTTTCTAGAGTAGGATGGAATCTCAGTCTTGTTTTAATTTACATTTCTCTAATGGCCAGAGATGTTGAACTTTATTTTTATATACTTAGTAGCCATTTGTACTTCTTCTGAGAAGTGTTGTCCATTTTTTGATTGAATCTTTTATTTTGGGAACCTAATTCTGTTGAATTCTTTATACACTCTCTATATATATTTCTTGGCAGTACCAGGGACCAAACTTGGACCCTTGTGCTTGCAAAATAGGTGCTGTACCACTGAGCTAAATCCCTGTCCCACTATATTCTACACTTGATCTTAGCCAAAAGGCCGAGAAGCGATGTCCCACTATATTCTAGATACTAGTTTCTTGTCTGAGGGATAGCTATCAAAAATTTGTTCACATTGCCGGGCGTGGCGGCTCATGCCTGTAATCCCAGCACTTGGGAGGCAGAGGCAGGAGGATTACGGAGTTCAAGGCTTGCCTGGGTTACATAGTGAGCTCAGGGCCAGCCTGAACTACAAAGTGAGACTCTGCCTCAAAAAAAAAAAAAATTTGTTCACACTCTGTAGCTTGTTTCTACACTTTATTGATCATTTCATTTCATTTCATATGCAGAAACTTTTTAATTTTTTTTTTTTTGAGACAGGGTCTTGCTTTGTAGTTCAGGCTGGCCCCAAACTCACTATGTAGCCCAGGTAAACCTCAAACTCAGCAATCCTCCTGCCTCTGCCTCCCGAGTGCTGGGATTACAGGCATGAGCCACCATGCTTGGCACTGTAGTATGTGTACTGATTGATGGTGGGTATGAGTCACCACGCCTGGTATCGTTGTATGTGGTTACCAGGGATTGAACCGGGGCCCTTGCACTTGCTAGGCAGACACTGGAACCACTGAGCTAAATCCCCAGACTCAGAAGCTTTTTAATTTGATATAATCTCATTTGTTGATTCTTGGTGTTATTTCTTGTCCAAATGGAATTCTATTCAGAAAGTCCTTCCCTACACCTATGTCTCAAGAATTTTACCTATTTTATCTTCTAGCAGATTAAATGTTTCTATGCTAACATTTGGATCCCTAATCCACTTTAGTTTTGGTTTATAGTGAAAGATATGGGTCCAGATTCAACCTTCTGCATGTGGATAGCCAGTTTTCCTAGCACCATTTGCTGAAGAGGCTGTCTTTTCTCCAACGTGTGTTTTTGGCCCCTTTGTCAAAGTTGGAATAGCTGAATATGTCTGGGGTTGTTTCCATGTCCTATTCTGATCTATTGGTTCATGTCTCTGTTTTTGCATCAGCGCAATCCTGCTGTTATCACTGTAGCTTTGTAATGTAATTTCAAGTCCAGAACTGTGATGCCTCCTGCTTTGACCTTGTTGCCTAGAATTGTTTTTGCTATTCTAAGTCTCGTCTGGTTCCATATGAATTTTAGGATTATTTTCCCTACTTCTTTGAGAATTCTATTGGTATTTTGATTAGGATTACGTTAATCAATATATCAGTTTTAGAGGTATGTTCGATCTGAAGATATTTGTTCTGCCTGTCTAGGAATAGAAAATACCTATCCAGTGTCTAATAGCCTCTTCAATCTCCTTTGTCGGAATACTATAGTTTCCATTATAGAAGTCTTCTTTGATTAGGTTAATTCTTAAATATTTCATTTTTCTTTATGCTTGTCTCAGTTACTGAGACGAAATACCCAACACCCCCAAGCTAAGGGAGGGAAGGTGTATTTGCAGCTTTCAGAGGTTTCGGTGTACAGTTGGCTGGCTCCAAGGCAGGTTGGCAGAGGAGATTCACAGAGGAGAAATGGTTCATGGCAGGCAGATGATAGCAAAGGCAAGCGAGGCACAACCACAGCTCTCTCTCCCTTCTGTCCTGTCAAGGCTACTTAGGGAAGGCGGCACTCACACTTTAATCCTACTGCCTTTGATCCCAACATTGCACCATGAATCAATTCCAGCTTCACATACTGTAGATCCAGCCACCTCTGAAAAAGCCCCCACTATGACTGCATGAGGCCTTGGAAGGGGCACTAGACAGAAACCATAATGATACCATTGTGAACAATATTGTTTTTCTAATTTATTTCTTGATTAGTTCATTATAGATATACAAGAATGCTATTGATTTTTATGTGTTAATTTGTATCTCCACTACTTTCACATTGTCATTAAGAAACAGAAGATCAGGCTGGAGATTTAGTGCCTGCCTAGCAAGTGCAACATCCCTGGTTTGAGCCCCGGTATCCACATACAATATGGGTGTGGTGACTCACGCCCACCAGCAATCAGTACCACATACCAAAATGCCGGGCATGGTGGCTCACGCCTGTAATCCCAGCACTCAGGAGGCAGAGGCAGGAAGATTGCTGAGTTCGAGGCTTGCCTGGGCTACTTAGTGAGCTCAGGGCCAGCCTGAAATACAAAGCAAGACCTTGTCTCAAAAAAACAAAAGCAAGGGCCAGAGATTTAGCTCAGTGGTTCCGGTGCCTGCCTCACAAGTGCAAGGTCCTGAGTTCGATCCCTGGTACCACATACAACAATGCTGTGCGTGGTGACTCATGCCCACCAGCAATCAATACCACATACCACAGTGCCAGGTGTGGTGGCTCACACCTGTAATCCCAGCACTCCGGTGGCAGAGGCAGGAGGATTGCTGAGTTTGAGGCTAGCCTGGGCTACATAGTGAGCTCAGAATCAGCCTGAACTACAAAGCGAGACCCTGTCTCAAAAAAAAAAAAAAAAAACAACAACTTTATTCAGTGGATTTACTTTTAAATTCACTGGGAATAAAAGAAATCTTCAAAGTCCTAAAGAAAACAAAAAAAGTTATGAACACAGAAGCACCTGCCAGGCTATAGCTGCTTCTCACTTGCTAGAAGCAGCAAAAGGAAAATAATTTTTTTTTTTTTGGAGACAGGTTCTCACTTTTTTGTAGTTCAGGCTGGCTCTGATCTCACTATATAGCCTAGGCCAGCTTCAAACTCAGCAATCCTCCTGTCTGTGCCTCCCGAGTGCTGGGATTACAGGCGTGAGTCACCACGCCCAGCACTGTGGTATGTGGTGTTGATTGTTGGTGTCCGGGGATCGAACTCAGGACCTTGAGCTTGGGAGGCAGGTACTAGAACCACTGAGCTAATCCTCCAGCCCATAAGGAAAATAATTTTTAAAACAAAATAGTAACATTGGCAGCCTTTAGCAAAATTCAGCCACAGTGCAGAAAACTCTGAGAAGCTGCTAAAAGCAAATGACTCTTCATCATACAGCAGTGAGTGCTAATGGACTAGGGAACAGCAACCGGAAGTATTCCATTCCATGCTCTTCTACCCAGAATCCCCTGCTGTGGGAAGTATTTTTGCCATACCACCAGGCCACACTCATCATGGCTAACCCTTAAGCCAGAACTTCATCTGGCTCCTCGTGCTTCACTATTTTTTTTTTTTTTGAGACAGGCTCTCACTGTGTAGTTCAGGCTAGCCCTGAGCTCTCTATGTAGCCCAGGCAAGCCTCTAACTCAGCAATCCTCCTGCCTCTGCCTCCTGAGTGCTGGGATTACAGGCTTGAGCCACCAAGTCTAGCATTTGTGATATGTGGGCATGAGTCCACATGGTGGACTGGTGGGTGTGAGTCCCATGCCCTATGTTGCTGTATGTGGTTACCGGGGATCAAACCAGGGACCTTGCACTTACTAGGCAGGCACTGGAACCACTAAGCTAAATCTCTGGCCCGTGTTTCACAATTTTATCAGTCTTCTATCACCTAGAATTCCAATTAGCTCTTCCTCTCTCCGTTCTTCTGACTAGAACCCCTACCACCCACCATCACAACCCTTAATCATTTTAGTGTGGCATTTTGGAGATGGAAGCGACAAAATCTCCATTTAACAGCAAAAACATACCCCCTCCATTTCTTCTGAAGTAAAAACTGTATCCTTCTTGTCATGGGTAGACCTTGTATTTAAAAATTCAAATTCCAAATATCTAGAATATGATCTTCTTTGAAAAAAGGGTCTCAATCCCTGGTGCCACCAAAAAAAAAATAATCAATCAATCAAACTTTTTTAGAAAGGGTCATTGCAGATGGAATTAGTTAAGATGAGGTCATATTGAAGAAGTAGGGGCCATTAGGCCAATATGACTGGTGTCCTTTTCAGAAGACGATCATATGAAGACAGACACACAAAGGAAAAGGCAGAGATCAGAGCAATGCATTAACTTCAAGGAACCAAGGAATACTACAGATCACCAACATACCCCCCAGAGGTTGAGAAGTGGCAACACAGAGGTTTCCTTGTTCTAGCCTCTGAAGTTGTGTAACAACAAATTGCTCTCGTTTATTAAACCACTCAGTTTGCGAGACTGTAGCAGAGGCCCTGAAGGGAACTGTGTACCTACCTCTTGAAGACTGTCCCTCCAGCAACCCTCATTTGGGAACCTCCACTCTACCTCCGTTGCCCACATTCCTTAGGCGTGGAAATGAACGTCAGTCCTCTTCACTGCCCAAGAGAGTTTCTACAGTGCATGCCTCCTCTCTTCCATAACCCTTTGCTCCTTCATGGTTTACAGACTCGCCCCCAGCCCCCTACTTCACTCTTGGCTGTTATTACCTGGTGACCTCATTATAGTGAAACCCAAACTCCTTGCTTCTCCCACTCTCAAGACTCTCCACCACTCCATTCCTATGACAAACCCTTTTCTGTATTCCTGTGTCAATATCATTACCATCCACTACTTATCGAAAAAAAACTAAAGTCAATCTTAACTCATTTCTGTTAATCCAAATCCATCCAAATTCCAACAATTGCCAGTTTTACCTGTTAAGCATTCTTGACCCCATCACTCTTTCCATTCTACAACCGTATTCTTAAACAAGTTAAATCATCTGTTTTAGAATTTTTCATGCAACTTTTTCCATGAAACATCAGCTTTCAGAGCTGGAAATGTAGCTCAGCAGCACCACACTTCCATGGCAAGCACAAATTCTTGAGTTCAATCCCCAATACCACCAAAAAACTCAGCTTTCAGAACATAACAGTGTAACATCCTTCACAACACATCTTAAGTAATCCTAAGCACATCTTTCACCCACTTTAGAATAAAATTAAATCAAGTTATTTATGTTCTAAACACTCAAATATAGAAATTATTATTGTGTATGGGGTTCAGGGATATCTATATCACCTGAAATTATGTTAAATTTTGAGTATATGTTTATTTTTCAACAAAGAAGTTCCATGGCTGTCTTTAGTTTTCCATAAGAGTCTATAACGCCAACAAGATTAATATTGTAATCCTTCAGGGCATGGTGGCTCCCAGCACTCAGGAGGCAGAGGCAGGAGGATTGCCATGAGTTTGAGGCTACCCTGGGCTACATAGTGAGTTCAGGGTCAGCCTAAACTACAAAGTGAGACCCTATCTCAAAAAAACATAAAAAAAAAAAAAGTAATCCTGAACTACTTATAATCTCCCAAGATTTTTTGTGCTTATAACATTTTCTCCACTGAGATTTCTTTCCTGTATCGACTATATTGAATGTCTACCACGAACCAGATGTGCATAGGTATCACCATGTGCCAGATGCTCAGAATTCCACAGAGAACAAGCCAACAGGACTCTTATTTTTTTGTCTACTTTGCCAGCTAAGATCACATCTTTTCCAGAAGTGAGAGCCGAGTTATGACCTTCACTTTGATACTTTGACACCAACTAACTAAAATTGTCTTCTTTCATACTACTAACAAAATGCAGGTTCAAGGTAACTTATATTTCCAGACCTTAACACAGCCCTGTAGAATAAGGGTTCAATAAACATTTATTCACCTGAAAAATGAAGAAGTTCAAGACTGATTTTTTTTCCCCTATGAAATGGAAAACATTGATTCATTCTCTATTGAATTCATGAGACTATTTTAAAAAATCACAAGATAAAAACTCCCTAAGACTCTATTCGGAATCAAGAGGAATTTTGTAATTTGTCTTAGTACAAATCCCAGAGACCTGAACCAACAGTAAAAGTGTTCTGGATGACGGCACTGATGACTGATACGAACAGCTGCATGACAAGCTCTGTCCTTGGGGTCTAGTAGCAGGAAAGGACCAGAGTTCCATGGTCCTTGTAACACACCAATAAGAATACAGTCTGGGGCTCTTGGAAATGTCATATAACTCTGAGGAGGAAGACATCCAGAGCACAACTTCTGCTTCCTCTTGCTCTCGCCTGCTTGAGAAGCCTCTTCCTCCACAGCAGGTCACTGTTCTTCATAGGTGCATGGCAGTGATGCTGAAAACATTCATCAAGGTGCTTTTTCATTTTGGCATTTCCTTATACTTTGTTTCTCGCCAGTGAGAATTATGTGTTGCCTCAGGGAAGAAAAGAATTGTCATGGCTTACAATACAGGGAGGCTCAATGTTCCAATTTTAACTTACAAAATGGTTTTGTGAAATAGTTCAGTAATAATAGCAGTAAGGACAAAGGCAATTTGTCAATTGTTTTTTGAAAGGATACAGAATGAGGGGGAAGGCGGGATTTAGCTCAGTGGTTCTGGCATCTGCCTTGCAAGCACAAGGTCCCATGTTCGACCCCTGAGAACCACACACCACAGTGCCAGGTGTGGTGGCTTACAGCTGTAATCCCAGCACTCGGGAGTCAGAGGCAGAGGCAAGAGGATTGCTGTGACTTCAAGGCTAGCCTGGGCTACATAGTGAGTTTAGGGCCAGCCTGAACTACAAAGCTAAATCCTGTCTAAAAAAAAAAAGGGTTGGGGGGGGGGACAAAGCTTATGTAGTTAGGGGTTGGAGGTTGTGGGGTAGGTAGGGGAATAGGGAAAAATGAGAATTAAATCAAGTTGTATACTGGTACAAATTCCCAATATTGAATGTGATAGTGATGTGTATATATAATATACCAATAAAGATAAATTAAAAAGAAAAAGAAAAAAGAAGTGTTGAAAAACAACAGATAAAGGTCTAGACTGGTCCCAAGAGTGAGTCCTGGAATTGTCATGGTGAGAGGGCTGTGATACAAGAAAAAGTCAACAGAGCCTCTAGGTCTTGAGCGGCCACATGATGATGGGAGTTAGCACCAAGAGATGCCACACATACGCCAGGGAAACCCGTCAGCAGGCAGCACCTGGGGCCCACAGGGAGCCCCACCAATGCCCAGGATCAGCCAGTATTTGATGCTTGTGTTGATGAGTCACATTCGCCATACTTACTGTCCTCAAGCAAGCAAGGGCATCTCACCACCAGAGGCCTCCGTATAGCCTCCCTGGACCCATGGTCCACCAGGACCAATGCCCATCCATACTTCAAGGTCATCTTACCCTAAGAGATCCACCCTATTTGGAAAACCCCACTTTCACAGGCTCAGGATAGTCATCAGCCCCATCAAAAGAAAGATGGGACCAAGCAGGGTGGTACACACCTGTGATCCAAGCACCTAGGAGACTGAAGAAGGAGGATTGCCACCAGTTCAAGGCCAGGCTGGGCTCCATAGTGAGTTCAAGGCCAAGCTGATCACATAACAAGACCTTGTTTCAAAAAAAGGGGTGAGGGGTCTGGGGTCACAGTCCAGCGTGAAGGCCCTGGGTTCAGTCCCGAGGGCCACACACAAAGCAAGGATGGCACTCCAGCCATCCAGTGCCTGAGCTAAATGGAACCACTGATGTGTTTCTCCTGGACTGAGGACTTAGTAAAACCCACCCAGGCGACATGTGGAAATACTCAAACACCTCCCTGAAGGAAGATGGTGGAGAAACGGCCCAAGAAAACATATCCCTTCTGACACACCCTTCGGCTCCCACCAATCTAGAAGGAGGGTAAATGAAGCGTGAGAGGAAGCAGAGACCACAGGGAGCGTGGCCACTCTGGAAAGTGACCAGACAAAGCTGCACACAGAAAAGTTCCATTCCATAGGTTTCGAGGCTCCTTCACTTTCTGTTTTCTCAATGTCTTTTCATTCTCTGAAAATGTGACTAAATTCAGAAAACAAACTGTTAACCATGCTCTCATCTCTCCTGTCCCTTGTGAATATCATACAGCACCCAAAACAGGCGTATAATTCCTATGGTGTGGCATTTTGTGGCTCTGCTTGGAAAAATAAATATTTTAAATCAAAAAGATTAATTACTTGGAAATAGAATATCCCACGTAATTATGTTAGTGACAAATCAAACATATGTATCCCACAGGTTGGTGACCCTCACTAGCCAATAGATATGGTAAGGCTGCGTGCATCAGAGCATTGGAATCTCACTGGCCTGGTGCCCCAGCCAGCCAGTCAGTTCAGACTCACAGTCTCTCACGAAGTTCTCCCAAGACGCTCCAGAAGTCCCTGAGGGGGACTTACAAGGAAAGATGAACCAGTTTGGCCTTCCCAGGCTGCTGGCCTGAATCTCTGCACACTACAGTTGGGGTTCCTGCCTCCTTTACACTGTCATGGAGCCTTCGGACCCCCCCTTCCCACCACGCTATCCCTGTGAGCTGGGCTGAGACTCTCTAACAAAATGCCAAGTCCGCTATAGCCCTAGTCACCACCACAGGGAAGAGAATGGTGTCCTTTGTCCTTTGCAGGTCTGCCTTGGGCCCCAAACCATTACAGAGTCTACTTGAGTGTGCCATCTCGTTATGGCACCTGGGCCCTCTTCCAAGGGTTCTCAAGGGACTTGAGCCTTTCTGGTGACCAGGCTACTGCTGTCTCTGGCTCACCATGCCACCTAGTTGGACCTTCAGGGACTTTTCCCTCAAGAAGCCCCAACAGCTTTCCTGAAACATGGCTGCTGTCAGAACCCCAAAGAGTGTCTGTGAGACAGCACGAGCCTGACCCCATTCTTGAGCATGGTTTAAGCATTCTTCACAGAAGTTCATTGGTTCCCAGTAAGTCATCAGATGGAAATACTCAGGTGGGAGGAAGGGTGTTACCCAGCTCCACATATCAGATTCATGTCTCACTCAGCTCCTGCCCAGATGAAATCTAAGATACAGATATACAATGCATTTTCTTTCTTTTTTTTTTTTTTTTTTTGGAGACAGGGTCTTGCTTTGTAGTTCAGGCTGGCTCTGAGCTCACTGTGTAGCCTAGGCAAGCCTTGAACTCAGCAATCCTCCTGCCTCTGCCTCCTGAGTGCTGGGATTACAGGCGTGAGCCACCACGCCCGGCACTGTGGTATGTGGTATTGATTGCTGGTGGACGTGAGTCTCCACACCCAGCATTGTATGTGGTTTCTGGGGATCGAACTCAGGACCTTGCACTTGTGAGGCAGGCGCTGGAACCACTCAGCTAACCATCCGGGCCCTGCATTTTATTTCTTATTCAAGAAAGGAACTTTACAGCTGTAAACAGTGTAAACACCTGCATTAAAAAAGAAACTATGAACCAGCCGCCCCCCCCCACGCCGCCAATTTACAATAGTTTCTGGGAGAAAATTTTTTTTTCTATCTGCTACTTGAAGCTCTAAGAATTTTACCACGTTACTGTCTAAGCAGACATGGATGATCCCTGAAGATCGTGCACTAAGTGAAACAAACCGATTGCAGAAGGACAAATACTGTACCATTGCAAATAGATGAGATACTCAGGGTGGTCAAACTCAGGCTGCCAGGGGCGGGGGGGGGGAGGTGTTGCTTCTGGGTAGAGAGTTTCAGTCTTATGAAATAAAAAACCTCTGGAGGTAATATGCCTGCACAACAATGTTAAGGCCACTGCACATCTAAAAGTACATTTTGCTATGTGTATTACATTATAGTAATAAGCCAGTAATAAATCTGCAACGTCTCGTGGGGGATGGGAAGGAGATGGAACAGCAGCAGCCGAAGCAGAAGAGGGGTGGATGGAGGTAAGGAGTTAATCCAGATTCCAAAACTCAGCTAGGGTTTCCCTGGAGTCCCAAAAAAACACCCTCCACACACAAACCTAAGTGGAACATGAAGAAAGCTGAAGAAAAGGAGAAACATCTTGGGTTTTTGGCATGGTGTATAGTAGTAATTACTCCTCGTGGAAATGCCTGATGTTACTTTTGAAAACTCATCCACAAGTGACCTCACCTGCTATCATGGCCAGTCTGGGAAAGTCCAGTCAGGCATCAGGCTCCAGGACCACCGAGCGTGGAGGCTGCCCCCCCTCCCTAGGGGCCCCACAGCCTCTGTGTTCACCCGAGGGAAACTGACTAGCCTGCAGGAATTAACTAGAAAGAGCAGAGACTCCACCTATTTCTCTTAACTCAAGGAGCCCATTCCACAGCCCAGATGACTTAAATCAGAACGAAACCGACAAAGGCAAAAATAATTCCCTGCCACACTGAAGAATGAAAGGATCCCTATTATAGGTGAAAAGTCTAAAGACAAAAGTATATAATTTGGGGATATATTTTAAACTTTACAGAACCCTCCCACTCCCGCCTCTGACTAAAAAAGTGAATAAAAACAGAATGTGGGGTGAGGAGTCATCTGACTCATCCATGAGGTGGTGGAGAAGAATCCGTAAGCAAACACCCTGAGTTTATTTCAAGTACTTGTCTCACTCCGCCAGTCCTGGCAGCCAGCCCTCTGCAAACGCTTCAGGAGCCTCCTTTGGAGATGTGGCCAGAAGGAGCCTAAATCATGCAGCTGGTAAGCTAGGGTTTAAAAAGACACACACAAAGGCCACATAAGCCACCGGGCCACCCGGTAAGCTCGGGGTTCGGTGGGGTTTAAGCGTCCTCTAGGCCTCTCCGACCCGGCGCAGTCTTTGCATGAGCCTTGTTTCCTAAGCTGTTCCAGGAAAAGCCAGGAATGTCGCCTGCAAGAGAAAGCACATGGCCTCAGAGGTGAACCGGGGACATCTGCTGAGATGCCAAGGATTGAGTGGTGCAGCCAGGCTTACGCTGACAGACAGGCCTGTGTGTGCCGGAGAAACCCGTTCCGCTGCTTGGGTTCCTTGCCGGACTTGCCCACGAGGGAAGTGAGCTAACGATCAAGGCGTTTCACCTTCTGCCTCCATGCGTCATAAAATCAACTAGTCAAGCCTGGCTCGGAGAATACATTTGCTCACCCAAATGTGGTTGTGTGGGGCTGTGAGGCCTTTCATAGAAGGTGAGTTCCCAGACTTTCTCTGGGCCAGGATCCGGGCCAGTGGCCTGAGCCTGACAGCTGGTCTGGGTTGAGGTCAAACCCGCCAACAGGCAGCCCAAAGCTGCCCGAGGCATCTGCTCCACAGCTGGGGCCTGTGATTCATCAGCCACTCTCTCCCCAGCCCTACTTTCTCACGCAGGCCTACGCACGCTTGCCCCACAGAGCCACAGCCCCAGTGCCCAGACTTGTCCCGGCACACAAGTACCCCTTGGGGTATGTCCTCTAGAGCACAGCGTCCCCTCCCCTGTAGACTCATCCTGATCCGCCAGCTGTAGGTTCAGAAGAAAACCTGCCTAGACTTTCTCAGTTGCAGCCTGAGCTACTGTCATAGGCTCCCAAGCTGGGCTGAGGATTCAGTGTCTCTGGGCCACTGAGGTTTGCTCTGGCCCTTTAAATTACAAGCCCCTGTTCCACTGTGCCACAGCCAGTCCTGTTTACCCTGGACCTACTATTTTTGCCCTCATCTCCCTGGTTCTCAGATTCCTGGCCCCACAACCCAGCTGCCACAGTTATTCTGGCTCCTTCACTTGGTGAACCTTGAACTTCCCTTTTTAGACCACGGCCTCTCACGTGTCTCTGATTCAACTTGCTTCTGCATTGCCAGCTCTCCTGTTGGTCTCAGGTGAGGACTCAGCTGGGATCATTCTTATAAGAGGCGGTGAAGGAAGGATTTGTTCCTGTGCCCACTGACTGGCTTCTGACCTTCAGTCTTGCCCTTGAGTTCTGGCCTTGGCCCTTCCCCACCATGCCCCTGGCTGCTGGCTCCTATAGCCCCTGCTCCTTGGAAGTCTCTCCTTCACCTGGGGCAGCTCTGTCCCGGCCTCAGCTTCTGATTCCAAGCTTGCTTTGCCCAGGTTACCCCAAGCCCAGGCCTCACACTGTTCCATAGAGGTCAGAGCCAATTGGGAGACTCCAAAGCCTCTGGGGTATGGAGACCAGAGAGGAGAGGGTGGTGCTGCCTCACGCAGAGCCCAGGGCAGAGCTGGGAGACAGCAACACACCTTTACAGACATCCTGTTGGAGATGCAGTGACTACGTGTGAGGAGAAGCCTAGTGGAGCAGCAGAAGTCAGGGCACTCGGCTCCTCTGATTTGGGAGAGAAGGGCTGACATTCCAGCTGACATCTCAGCCACTTCCTGAGCCTTGGAAGCTAGGAGAGGCCCAGGAGCAGAAGCAACCCCTGGATTCCTATGGTTCAGATCCTTTTCCGTCTGCCATCCAGACTCTCTGGGTGACTTCAGCAGCATATCATGGATGCACAAGCTCTACTGCTCCACTGACAAACAAATGAGACCAGAGCCAAGGTTGGCCCCTTCCAGGGTCCACATTCTCTCCAGTTCACAAGGTACAGACACAAGGGCCTGCTCTATTCATCTGCCTCTACCTCTCATCACCTTTGTGTTTAGGGCGATGACTCAAAGGTCATTTCCTCTAATACTTCATCAGACCACTTCGATTTCTTTCCCAGAAGCATCGAGGATAGATAACTCTGTGCTTAGTGGGCATCCCCTGTGGTACAAAGGTGGGGAGCAAGGCTCTGGCACCTGACCCTTGGGGGTCTCCAGTCCCACCTCCTTCTCTACACATGCTGCCTCATCTCTACAACTGAAGCAGTAATATTCCCACCTCCTGCACTGTTGTGAGGATTATATGCATTGATTCATCTAAGAATAACGTCCTGTATGTACTGTGTGACAATGCTACTGGCTCTTACTTTTGACTACTTACTCTGTAAGAGGCCTTATGCTAAATATCTTAGGTCTAATAATTCATTTTTAGACAGAATGATCATACCATAAGTATATTTTAAAGTATTGTTAATGTTTATTGTAAATAGAGATAAGAGGGTAATTCCCTCATTCTAATTTAAATTACCATTAATATTTATAATATAAGCCTCATCAAGAAAAATTGAGATGAAAGATCAAAATCCATCATAATTTCTGCTACTCCAAAGAATCCTGGCCTTAAATTTTATGTATAATTAATATTCATACCTGATCAAACAAAAAATAAATTGTAATAGGTTACCAAATTCCCTCAATAGAATACACTAATCTAGCATGTTAAAATGACAAAAATGAAACACTGAAGGGACAGAAACTCCTAATGGTGGCTGTCATATGGGTACACACCCGTGTCATAGTACGTCACAATATACACACAGTTCTGTGAGTATCTTTTGACTTATCATTCAGTCATAAATTCAGTATAGTCCTTGAAATCACCCTGTCAGTGATCAAAGAATAACCCACTTAGACAAATTACCAGGATCAAACTGGCCTTATGGAACAGCAGTAGCTTTTACTGTCATAAAGAATTCCATAACACATAGTGACTTTTTCTTCCTTCTAGGTAATTTCTTAGGCTAATTTTTAGAGGTAGAATTACTAGATCCAAGAAGCAAACTAAGACTTTTTATAGCTTTCATCATTTCCTGCCCTCCTAAGATGCAATTACTACAGCCTCTATTTGAGAGACTAAACACACCTGGTGAAAACAGGAGGCAGAAGAAAGGAGCTAACACTTGCTATTATATTGGTATTGTACTGGCTTCAAGTTAAAATTTCAATGTGCTGCTGATCAAACTTGCCCAGATTTGTCATCACTGTTCTTATTCTGGACATTTATGAAGATATTCATCAATTGATACTCTAGAAGCTTTGTTCATTCGATCTTGTTTATTCCTCAGAACTATGCTCTGAAAAGGGTACTATCATCTCCATTTTATAAAGATGCATGCACTCAGAGAGAATAAGCCAATGTTCCATACATTATGAATAGAAGAACCCCAAGTGAATATCCCATCTGGTTTCAAGTTGTCTCTGCTCTGCTACATGGACCCCATTTGCTATTCCTGCAGGTGAGATGGGGATTTTCATCTGCTCTGGATAGATGGAGAGGGAAAATGAATCTACAGGGCTTCTCTGAAAAGGACTGATCACTCCAAGCCCTCAGCCTACTGACCGTCTCCTTTCTTGCTTGCTAGAAAGTGTAATCTTTTTTTTTAAATTGAATTCTTTATTGGTACAATTTATATACAACTCACAATTACGTATAACATTGGGGAATTTGTACCAGTATATGACACAAGTTAATTCTCATTTTTACCCAAGAGTATGTATAAAGGGGGTGGGGAGGTCTGGGTGGGTAGGGATATAGAAAGTGTAATCTTAAAGGTGATTCTGTTTTGTATACACACAGGCTCTAAGAACAGGCTCTAAGAAAAGGCCCCCCTGGAGCCAGGAATGTAGCTCAGTGGTGCTGCACCTGCCGGAAACCACAAGATCCTGAGTTCAATCCCAGGTCTGTTGGGGAAGAAAAGGGCTCCCTATAAATAGAGGCCCCCCCTGGGCCGGAGGATTAGCTCAGTGGTTCCGGCGCCTGCTTCGCAAGCGCAAGGTCCTGAGTTCGATCCCTGGTGACCACATATAATGCTGGGCGTGGAAACATGCCCACCAACAATCAACACCGCATACCACAATGCCGGACGTGGTGGCTCACGTCTGTCATCCCAGCACTCGGGAGGCAGAGACAGGAGGATTGCTGAGTTCGCGGCGGCTTGCCTGGGCACCATAGTGAGCTCAGGGCCAGCCTGAACTACAAAGCGAGACTCTGTCTCAAAAAGAAAAAAAAAAAAAAAAAAACTAGAGGCCCCCTACCAAAGATGCTGATCAAGGTCTCATTCATTGTCCTTTGAAACTAAGTGTTTCTTAGAACAATTGTTATTCAACCTAAGTTCTTAGAGTGGTGCTATCCTTATGTTAAAGTAGTTCTCCTGTTGAATTATATTTTTGGTCTAACATTTAACACCTTTGTGAATCTTTCACTATCTCAATTAAGCCATCTAATTCAGTCCATATTAAATCTAGCCTTTGTAGTAGGATTACTTATAATACTACAAGGAACCTGTATTGTTTTTCTCTGTATATTTTTGAAATGTCATCTCTCAAACAATATAAATTCATAAAACTCCAGATGTTGCTCAATGATGCCTCTGGGCCGTTGACATCTGCATCTCCTAGGACTACATAAGAAACAGACAGAACTGAGACTCCAGCTGGAGAGGCTTATGGGAAAAAAGGAGCAGGCACCTTCTCAGACTAAGGAGACTGGGTTTAGTTAAATAAGTTTGGAGCTACTGCTCGATGTAATAGTAGATCTTTTTCTTTTTTTTTTTTTTTTTTTTTTTTTTTTTTGAGACAGGGTTTCGCTTTGTAGCTGAGGCTGGCCCTGAGCTCACTATGTAGCTCAGGCAAGCCTCAAACTTGGCAGTCTTCCTGTCTCTGCCTCCTGAGTGCTGAGATTACAGGCGTGAGCCACCATGCCTGGCACTGTGGTATGTGGTATTGATTGCTGGTGGGTGTGAGTCACCATGCCCAGCACTGTATGTGGCTACCGGGGATCGAACTCAGGACCTTGTGCTTGCGAGGCAGGTGCCAGAACCACTGAGCTAAATCTCCGGCCCTAGTAGATCATTTTGATGCTTCCATATACTGAATCCTACAGTGTGTAGATCTAGGCTAAGTGGTTGTTTGTCAGGTGTCTTTCAGATACACCTGATAGAAATCTGGCTAGAGGAGAGTAGGAATTACTGACTCCCACTGAAAATTCTAAGGACAGTTTTCAAGTCTCACCAGATCCAAGTGCTTACATGATATCACCATGAAATTGTGCCCATATCTTGGCTTTGTTTCCTCCCTCCAGACAGGTAATAAAATGACTACCAGGAACTCCAGAGTTGTTTTCCAAGAAATTCCACTGAAGAATTGCCTAACTGTCCCTTCAAAAGTCCTACGACTGCTTTTCATTGACCTGAATAGGCTTATGAGGAACATATCTTCAGCTTGACCTCCTAACCCACTCCGCTCCTCTCTTGGTTCTGTAGCTAGGAGACTGATCTGTGTGGTTCACATACCTGGGTCTTTTCCCCTAAGCATTTCTTTTGGGGGGAGGAGTATTGTCAGTGGGAAGAGCACTGTGAGACTGGAGGAAGGGAAAAGCCTGAGGTCAGGAAGTTCTTTTCCCCCAGTCCTTTCGTCTGCAGATACCACACCCTCTACAAGCTCTACCAGGATTAGAATCAATGCCTCTGTCATGAGTGGGCCACAAAAATCTACCATTATGGTTTCTCTACACTCTGCCAGCACCTCTGTGGAAAAGATATTTGATAATCCAGTTTGAAAATATCCTCTGTTTCCAGGATTTTGACTGATACACCTAATATATCCATTGTTAAATCAAATCCATGTTTTTCACTGGATAGGCCTAAGTTACATTCCTGACCCTACAACAAAGTCTGAAATCAGCTCCATCTAAACCTCAAGTATTGAGGGTGGAGGAGGGGTAATACCCTAAAGGGACAGACAAAAACAACATATGATTACTACATTTAGCAAAGTAGTTAAGAAAGAGTTTTTATCAGTTGTAGACTGCGTACACATTCTTCAGAAGCAGTCCCTCCATATAAGTAAGGGTAATTTCAGAGGGTAAATGCATGCTGAAACAGCGTTCGGAATGCCTTTCATCCATGTGCACTAAGATCAATGCCTTCTAAAGCTCTGGCCACTCAATTTCCAAGCTCGAGGCCTGTTGACAACTCCCATCTGAAACAAATTGAAATTTCTATCATTGATTCACTTTGAAATGTCATAAAGTAGCTTAAGCCTTGACTAGCTGAGCAATAAAGCAAGCCGTCCTGGCAGTTCCAATGAGCTCTCCCTGACAGAAGGACAGAGGACAAGACGTTAAACATTGCCAAGAATGGACAATTTGGATGCTGCCTAGTGACAGGAATGACAAGGCCAAAATTATTACCACTTTGAAAAATATGACATCAGTTGACAAATAAATATAAAATGGGACAATGGCAACCTCATCACAGGGCTACAGAAGAACATTTAGCCTGATATTCCATAAAAACATGGTATCTTAGCAAGGATTTCTTTCTGTATATTATTACCCTTATTATATGACTGGCTCCACTATGAATGGAACACCTTGCAGATTAAGCCACAGACATAATGGATCTCAGCTTTTTTTTTTTTTTTTTGCTTTCTTTTTTTGCTTCTCTTCTTCCAATTCCGTGTTTTGATAGAGCCTCCATGTGTTTTTTAATGAACAGGTTGCTATTAACTGGCACATTCAGGATATTTGCCTTTCCTTATCAGTTTTCTCAAAGTGTCAGGTGCTGCTTTGGTTGAAGGACAGGTCTGAGCCAGCTACTGCTTCTCCTGGTCCCACTAATAGCTCCTTTAGACCACAGTTCTATCACAGTTCTCTTTGTCCATAAGGACACTTGGATATTAGTTCTTTGTGAGACAGAGTATCTGAAAAGTCCCTTGTTTCTAGAGCTAGGATATGAAGAGTGAGCAGCCAGAGGGAAAAGAAATGCAAGCCCTCTTGCCAATAGAATCCTAGAGTCACATCTGGGCTCTGTGGGCATAATGAAAAGATTGTGAGCATTCAAAGTAAGGAGATCATTTCAAGTCCCAGTGTGTGTCCTAGAGCAAGTTACACATTATGAATTTGTATATTATTAATAGTACAGTATTATTGTTTCCAAGACACTAGTGATACAAGCACTAAAACTAAAAAGCTAAGTTTTCTATGCCAGACTAACTCTAATTGGCATGTCCAAGGGCATTATTGCTTTGTAGGACCTATCTGAAGGCCAAGCCGTTGCCAGTATAAACAGCACAGTGTTAATAGGAAATGTTTTCATCTCACAACCCATCTCTGCTTGATTTGTGGCAGCTCCCTGGGACACTGTCCCCCAAAAGGTTCTGGAGTCACATCTGGACTCATGAGAAAGAAAGCCCTGATCAATGGATTCAAGACTGGATTCTAGCACCAAGCACATCATCTCTGCTGTTGACCAAAAGCATTGAAGTTGAAAGTCAATTCTTGGAAGAAAGAACATATATTCAATCTTGGATCAATAAGAAACAACTCCAAAATTTCAGTGGTTTGTCACCTCAAACATGTACTTCTTACCACACAAGCAGTCAGGCAGTGGATAGGATTAAGGCTTATCTTCTTTTCTTTAATTTTAAAATGAGAAAGAAGAGTCTGGGGAATGCTCTGCTTGTCCAGAAAGCAGAAATACAGACAAACCAATAAAATCATTTGAAAGTTTCTGCTCAGACATAGTATATGTTATATGACTGACATTTCATTGGTCAAATCACACCATATTGCCAAACCCTAACTCAATGGAAAAAGTCTCCTATGGTGGGACAGAGACAAGAGGAGATATCCAAAGAACTAGGGCTCTTCAGAGAATGTGGTGGATTTAAAGGAAGAGATATAAGAGAACCAAGTAAAGGATAAGTAGATCCACAACAGAAGCCCTAGGAAAAAATCAAGGGCACATTTATGAGCAGGGTGGGTGGTGCCCAGGATGTGCCAGGTAGATAAGCAGATCTGCTCAAGGTTTGCAGAAGGCTCAGGGTTCTCAAAACAAGGAATGAATGAAGGTTACAAATGTCTGGAAAATAAAAATAAAGTTTGAGGACAGGTGTCTTCCAGGAAAATAGTTTTAAGAGAAAGCCAACCACTATTAAATCACTGAATAAATATTTGTTGAGTACCTCCAGGACACTGGGTACCATGCCAAATGTGGTAGGGATCCTGGTGTACAAAGAGTCAGTTTCTCCACTCATAAAGCTGAGCTGAATAATGGAAATGGACAACCAGATCTTAAGTGGATATTCAGCCTACTTTTAATTCAACAATACTCTCCAACCATTCGCTTTCTTTTATTTTTTATCTTTATAGTTTATTAGATTTAAAAACATAGCATAACAATAGAAGCCAAGAGAGAAGATTGGAAAAGATACCAAATGATACCTAGAATTCACTTCCTTCCATTCAAAAATGACTACTTCCCATCTTCTCCCTCTTCAAATTCCTTACCCTATCATCTGTCCCTACCATCAACAGATAACCTACCCTCATACTTCATTTTTTTAAAAAGACATTTAACAGAGTTCCTTCATCTTTTCATCAACAAAGTACTAACCTACCCATTTAGTATACTTTTCTGCTTCCTTCTGTCACACTGGGAAAAACATACCTGGCCAACCTAGACCACATCTCCTCATATGGGCCAGTCTTCACTCCTGCAATTCTTTTTCTTTCTTTCTTTCTTCTTTCTCTTTCTTTTCTTTCTTCTTTCTTTCTTTCTTTCTCTTTTCTTTCTTCCTCTTTCTTTCTTTGTTTCTTCATTCTTTTCTTCCTTTTTTGGCAATTATTTCTTTTTTCCCCTGCGTTATCTCTCCCTATTAGGTTTTTTGTTTTATTACATAATAATATTAGAGGGGAGGACAGATTTCCTCTTCCAAGGAGAATCTGGAAACTGCTGAGAGTACATTTTAGTATCATAAAGGCCAAAGAGCCCTCGTGATATTTAGTGTAAATCCTCTACATTATTAAAAAAGAAAAGTCTTGGGCCGGAGGGTTAGCTCAGTGGTTCCGGCGCCTGCCTTGCAAGCACAAGGTCCTGAGTTCGATCCCCGGTAACCACATATAATGCTGGGCATGGAGACACGCCCACCAACAATCAACACCGCATACTACAATGCCGGACGTGGTGGCTCACGCCTGTAATCCCAGCACTTGGGAGGCAGAGACAGGAGGATTGCTGAGTTTGCGGCAGCTTGCCTGGGCACCATAGTGAGCTCGGGGCCAGCCTGAACTACAAAGCGAGACCCTGTCTCAAAAAGCAAAAAAAGAAAAGTCTTGCCGAGCGTGGTGGCTCACACCTGTAATCTTGGCACTTGGGAGGCAGAGGCAGGAGGATTGCTGAGTTCGAAGCTTGCTTGGGCTACATTGTGAGCTAAGGGCCAGCCTGAGCTACAAGGCGAGACTCTGTCTCAAAAAAAAAAGGAAAAATCTCAACCCTCAGAACCTTCTCCAACTGCTTATCAAACTGTCTACAGGAAAAATTCATATATTTTTCTATGTACATTGTCTCTCATCTCATAATCTGTCCTGATCACACTCCAATCAAGTTTTCTCTATCCTTACCACTTGCCAGAGTCTACTGTTTTCATTTCTACCAGTGACACCCGTTTTGTTAACCTCATGGTCACATCATGGCCTTTATCTTGTTTCATGTTTCTCAGTATTTGAACCAAATGACCATTCATTTCTTCTTGAAAGATTTGTAAAATAAACATCTCAAATTCATAACACCAAAATAAAACTCTTGATTTATTCTCCTCATCCAAGCAATTGACTCTACAAATAGCAAAACAAAACAAATCTGTTGCTCTTATTTCCCTTGCCTTATGAAAGCCTATCCTAGTATTCAACCAAAAGCTACACACACACACACACACACACACACACACACACACACACACACACACACCAAGAGTTATCCCCAAGTCCTCTCTCTTCTTCCTATATAACTCTATCAGTAAGTTCTATCTAACTCTATATACAAAATATACCTTACAAGTCAACACTTCATCTCACTATTATCCTTCTGGTTTAAGTTAACAACATACTTGCCTGGACTACAGAACAAGCCTCATTGCTCTCCCTGCCTTGCTATGACTCTCTTTTTTTTTTTTTTTTTTGAGACAGGGTCCCGCTTTGTAGTTCAGGCTGGCACTGAGCTCATTATGTAGCCCAGACAAGCTTCGAACTCAGCAATCCTCCTGCCTCTGCCTCCTGAGTGCTGGGATTACAGGCGTGAGCCACCACGCCTTGCACTGTGGTATGCGGTATTGATTGTTTGTGGGCGTGAGTCTCCACGCCCAGCGTTGTGTGTGGTTATCAGGGATCAAACTCAGGACCTTGCGCTTGTGAGGCAGGTGCCAGAACCACTGAGCTAACCCTCCGGCCCCATGACTCATCTTTTATACACCTTTCAGAGTGATGTTTTAACAGTCCAACTCTCATACTTAAAACTCTCCATTGGATTTTTTTCCTCACCGAAAATAAAATCCTCAGCCTTACCCTATGTTCCAAAGCCTTCCCAGAACTCACTTTGCCCACTTACCTGACTCCACTTGACACTACTATGTTAGTAATAAAATACCAATCTCATCCATATCTATTTGTGTAGTAAGAGTTAAATAATTTATTATATTAAAGATATTCTTAAAGTACATGTTGACCACTCTAGATTGTAGATAGCTTCTACCATCGAGACAAATAGGGATACTATATATTAATAAAGAGATCAATCTATCAATAAGATATAACAGTTATAAATACATATATATTTAACAACACAGGCTGAAAATATATGAAGCAAAACTGACAAAACTGAAGACAGAAATAACAATAACCATTGGAGGTTTTAACAACCCCCACTATCCACAATGGATAGAACAATTAGAAGATCAACAAGAAAATAAACAGTATGGAAAACACTCTAAACCAACCAGACCTAGTAGACACTTACAGAACTCTACCCAACAATAGCAGAACACACATTTTCTCAAGTACACAAACACAGAATACTCTCTAAGATAGATCAGATACTAGGCCACAAAACAAGTCTCAGTTAGATTTAAATCTTATCAAACATCTTCTCTAACCACAATGGAATGAAAGAACTATTTAACAGAAGGAAATCTGTAAATATAAAAATATGTGGAAATTAAGCAACATACTCTTTTTTTTTTTTTTTTTTTTTGAGACAGGGTCTTGCTTTGTAGTTCAGGCTGGGTCAGAGCTCACCACATAGTCCAGGCAAGCCTCGAACTCAGCAATCCTCCTGTCTCTGCCTCCCGAGTGCTGGGATCACAGGCGTGAGCCACCATGCCCGGCACTGTGGTATGTGGTATTGATTGCTGGTGGGCGTGAGTCTCCACACCCAGTGGTTACCAGGGATCGAACTCAGGACCTTGCGCTTGCGAGGCAGGCACTGGCACCACTGAGCTAATCCTCCGGCCCTAAGCAACATACTCTTTAACAATCTATGGATCTAAGAATTGCTTGGCACATTTTTTTTTTTTTTTGTACTGAGAATTGAACTCACAATCTCACACTTTCCAGGCAGGTATTGTACCACTGAGAAGCATCCAGACCCTGCTTGGCAAATTTTTGGAAATCCTCCCTCCTAGCAACTCATAATTATAATACAAGTACCTTAATGTCCTAGAAGAAACAATTATGTGCTGTCTAGGAAATGGCATGTCTCTGTATGGGTCAGTTTTTGCTGTGTAACAAACCAAACAACAATACACTTTCTTGTGTTCAAAGGTCTTTAGGTTGGCTGACAGCCATGTTTCAGGCCTTCAGGCTTCAGGTCTATAGAAAAGTTGAAATAGGCTGAAGGATAAATCCCCCACTCAACCCTAAAGCACTTTCTTCTCCTGGCAGAAGATAAAAGCTCGTACAGCCATAAAGGAAGGGACACAATTCCACTCAAGGCTTATGCTCAGATCTTCATGATATCATTCTGCCCACATTCATTACCCAAAGCAAATCACATAGCCAAATCAACATTAATAGGAAAGGAAAGAATTCTTCTCCCTGTTGTAGAGGTTGGAAGGATGGGAAGGAGTGTTTGCTGAACCTCTCTTCCACAGCCCCATTCGGAAAATGCTGTTATTATTATTGCTATGGATGGTGAATTATAACATATTCTTATGAACCATGTTGCTTGTGTTATAAATAAATAAGACTCACTTTCCTGATGAATGTGTAACTGTTACAAGCCACTTAGACATCTTACATTTCCTGGCAGCCAGAGTGGTACATTCCTATAATCCCAGCACTCAGGAGGCTGAAGAAGAAGGATTGCCACAAATCTGAGGCCAGCCTGGGCCACATGTCAAGACCCTGTCTCAAAAATAAGAAATATTATTTTTAATTCTTCAAATCAATTTGACTCAGATACATCAACTCAAGAAGAACCTTCAATGCAATTTCCTTTCTAGTCTTGAATAGAACTTTTTTAAATGAACCATATATCAAAACACCAAAGGTGAATCTGACATCATCAATAGGAGCTGAATAATTTATCTTTTCTGAAAACCTTCCTAAAAGAAAGTTCTTTGGGACATTTGAATTTTTATTTCTTATACAAAACCTCCAACTTCAGAAGCAATCATTGTGAACTTTATCTCTGCTGAAGTAAAAACTATACACTATGAATACAGTATGGAAGCAAACCATCTTTGGCCTTGAAGACCTTGACATGTTGTTAATATTTGCACACATACACAACTGATTGTGAATGATGACATTATCCTGAATTTTGCACTACTCAGTCAATTTATGGTACACAGCATATGTATTCATGCTATGATTCACTTTCCAATATCTCTCCCACAAAAATTGCCATTGATTTGCTTGATTTAGAACTTGGTGAAAAAGAAGATATTTTTATCTTAAATTCATGCCAGAAAATATG
Source organism: Thryonomys swinderianus (assembly GCA_004025085.1). Taxonomy (NCBI): domain Eukaryota; kingdom Metazoa; phylum Chordata; class Mammalia; order Rodentia; family Thryonomyidae; genus Thryonomys; species Thryonomys swinderianus. Next base: position 39,813 of record PVIC010009355.1, read on the forward strand.
AAATCACAAAAACATACTGAAAAGGATAGGCATTTTAAAACAAGATCTTAAGAGCCAGACCCAATTCCTGCTGCCAAATTCAATGAAGGATTGTTTGGAGTAAGAACAGAACATTGCTCTGGGATTCAGCCAGCTGCAAAGGCTGATACACTGTGATGTCTCTGGCTTGTATAACCTCCTTGCCCTTGAAATGAACTTTGGAGGGAAGGTGGTTCAGCCAATCTGACAGTGAGGAGAGGAGGGCATTCTCAAGTCACAAAGTACCTAGAGCCTCATTAGCCAAGTCAACTAGTTGGAAGTCTAAATTGATGGAAGTCCAACTTCTCATTATTTCCAGATATAAGAAATACTTTTGGATTTAAGAAAGTAACAAATGGAATCAAGGCTTTTTTCCATTTCTCTTTCCAAAAACACCACTGAAATAATAAAGACATAGAAAAAAAAAACAAATAACAATACTAGGAAAATTGGGAAGAATTTTATCGCCCATACAAGAAAGGCTGAATGTCTAGAAGATATGAAGTAGGTAAAATAAATAAAACCCTTGATATATATTTGAAAATTGTGTCTAATGTGAATATTTGACTTACTGAGGAAAAATGATAAAAGGATACTTAGTGTCAGGGTTGAACACACCAAAGGCACCCAACCTACCTACTGAAGGAAGTACCCCAAAACACACTAAAAAATCAGGCTTGGCACAGCAGGAACACAAAAACAGAATATGCAGGGTAACATTTTAGAATTGGGTCACTTTCTCATACTCTGAATCTATAGACCAGCAGTTCTCAAAGTGTAAATCCTGTGAGATGTTACTTGTCTTTTTCACTATGTTGACTCTTGTACTGAAAGGTAAAAAGTATCTGGGGTTAAACTGCTGCTGCCATTTGTACTGCTATAATACAAAACATGAGACTGGGTGATTTATAAAGAAAAACAGTTTCTCGTAGTTCCAGAGGCTACACAGTCTAGGATCAGGGGCATTGACCAGTACAGCCTGGTTTCTTTCCTTCTAAAATGGTTCTTTGAACTCTTTGTCATCAGAGAGTAGGAACACCATTCCTCACCTAGCAAAATAATGTACAATAGGTATCATGAAATAGAAAATGTTCAAAGGAGGGACGGAAAGGGGGGTTACAGGGGAAGGTAAAGAAAGGAAAGATAAAATTTCATGGTAAAAACAAAAAATGGAATGAGAGATTGTAGGGAAGGCAATGGAATGGGAAAAATGAGAATCTAGATATATCACATGTAGGTGCAAGTCCTCAATGTTGAGTATGATCATGATGTGTATCTAAAATGTATCAACAAACTCAAGGGGAAAAAAAGCCAGAGAAGCTCATCCCACCAGGCCCCTTTCAGAGTGTTAACCCTAAAAGCCGTGCTAGCCCTACCATCTCCTACTGTTTAACTGAGGATTACATTTCTAACACATAAATTTTGAAAAAGACAAAACTTTCAAACCATAGTAAGCACCTAACTGGTGCTAACAGTCCTCACATGCTGCATCACCAAACACTCACAAAGAAAAAACAAAAAGTTTCACAAAATGGCCTGGATGGAGCAATGAAAATTATTTGTTATTAAAATCTTTTTAACATTCTGTGCGGTATCAGAGATGTAGCTCAAGGGGCACCTGCCTGGCAAGCAAAAGATCCTGAGTTTGATCCCCATTATTGAAAAAAAAAAACATTCTGTGTGATCAAATGGCAAGTGTAAATCACCTCTATGGAATACCATAATCTTAACATCGTCTCAAGAAAAATTCTAGTACACTTGTTTTAGTTGCAGGTTGAATTAGTTGCTTTTTTGTGAGATACCACTTTTTCTTCAACAGTCAAATTATAGAAATTCAGATGTGGACATTTGTCAGATGTTTTCTCCACAAGGAATGAAACAAGCCTACCACTGAACAGAAAGCAACTGAAAGTATTAGTTGCCAATAATAACATTCAAGCATTCAATTGAAAAATAGAGTTTGGGGAAATTTAGAAATGCCACTTACTTATGCCACCATAAGCTTGACATTATCCTGATAGATTTTTCATGAGAACAGTGTCTCGCTTTGGAGTTCAGGCTGGCCCTGAGCTCACTATGGAGCCCAGGCAAGCCTCGAACTCAGCAATACTCCTGCCTCTGCCTCCCAACTGCTGGGATTATAGGCTTGAGCCACCAAATCTGGCATCTGTGGTATGAGGTACTAATTGCAAGTGGGTGTGAGTCATCATGCCCAGTATTGTTGTATGTGGTTACTGGGATGGAACTCAGGACCTTGCACTTGCAAGGCAGGCACCGGAACCACTGAGCCAAATCTCCGGCCCCTGGAGCCATTTTTTAAAAGCATGTATTTGTTGATCTAGGGATTTAGCTCAGTGGTGTTATCATCTGCCTGGCAAGCACAACTGCCTGCAGAGTTGGATCCCCAGCACCACATATCACAGTGCCGGGCGTGGTCGCTCACACTTGTAATCCCAGCACTTGAGAGGCAGAGGCAGGAGGATTGCTAGAGTTCAAGGCCAACCTGGACTACACAGTGAGCTCAGGGCCAACCTGAACTAAAAAGCAAGACCCTGTCTCAAAAAAAAAAAAAGAAAGAAAGAAAAAACACACACAAAAGCATGTATTTGTCAAGTTTTACTATCATATCAACGAACATTATCCACTGAAAAAACTATTGAAATACTCCTCCTTTCTTCGATTATATATCTGTGTCATGCTTGATTTTCTTTATATAATTCAACCAAAGCAATATACAATGGACCCTTGACTTAGGATCTGGATCAGTTTTCTATAGTGTATACCCAGGTAAACATCCAGATCTCAGCTCTATTGACTTAAAAACAATTTGATTTACAACCACTTCTTAGGAACCAATCAAGTTCACAAGTTAATGGTCCACTGTATTATAATCAATTGACTGAAGACACATATGTGAGAATCAAACTGTCTTCAACTTTGTCTGCTACTTGCATAAATTTCTTTATACCTTTTATGATGCTGAAGTTCTGAGGCAACAAGGGTGTACTTACCATACAGAAGTAGATGCTGGGAGCAATAGTTTGCAAACAGATTTGGTGGAGTAAATGAAAGGGTTCTCATACAACACATTCGTACATGGGGCTGCTGGCCTGGCCCCATGCAAATTTGAAAAAAGTAGAGAAACCAAATGAATAACTTATACATGAAAGAGAATAAAATTATCTAGTATCAGTTTATGATTCCCTACCATAGGCCAAATATTGTGAGTACATATATTGTCACAAGTACTTTCTGCCCTTAATCTCCTGGGATTTATAAGGGTAGGTCCTAACCTGGCTGTAAAAATGAGAAAGTGGGGCACAAAGGACTTCAAAGCACAGACAAAGCCTCAGGACATGTATCCAGATTCTCACAGATGATGGTGGCTAAGCAATTAGTCATCTACTTGGTCAGCAAGAGCTAAATGTATTAACCAAATACATTTATAGAGAAGAAAATGATTGTATTCATTTTTTTTTAAATTTCAGTATATATAGATTGCCCACAAGATATGTTTTCTTTCAGACTATCACCAATTTCCTTTTCCTTCTAGGAGTGATTTCTTACTTTCAGTCTGGAAAACAAGTTATCATCCTACACGTGGTAAGTAAGGTAAGGCACTTCAGTAAATCAGTAATGTTTCATTAATTCTGAGAACATACAAATCATTCTAAAATTATCAGTGGAATGGCTTGCCTGTCCAAAAAGAAAGTCAATGCATTTCCTTTGAAAAAATGATAAAATTAACTGTTTTCTCTATCTCAACTCTGGTAACTTAATTTGAAATTTTAAAAAGCACATCATTGGTGGAGTTATGAGTCCTAGGAGAATAGAGAAGATAGCAGAAAGCTCTAACTGATAACACTCCATATCAGTTTTTTACATAACTGCCCCGTTTCATTTTTGTTTTTGCTAACAGCTTTTGCTAGGAATGAGGGTTTGAGAAAACCTGGGCCCTGGCAGGCAGTTATCTTCAGTGAACTTTCAAATTCCCAATCCTCCCTGAGGTAGCCAGCCAGAAGTCAGTGACTAAAATAATGCAGATGTGAAATGCAAACATTCTCTCTTCCTTTAGCAGCTCCCCTTGGTCCAGGAAATTATGAGTACACATGTGTTTATAAAAGAGGCAGACAGTGGTTATTAGAAGGTGAATATTAGATGGTATAATATCCATTTCAGTGATGATCTTTCCCACTATCACCCTGGGCCCCAGCGAATGAACCCGATAGAGCTTAGAAAGAACTGAGTTATCTTTTTCACTGATGTATTTCCTAATGTTCTGAGGAAGGAAAAGTCCTCCGAGACTTTTTGGGAGATGTAGACGGGAGATGAATGTGCTGTACACTCATGAAAATGTACCTCAGAACTCCTGTGTCCTTAGCCTTTGGAGTCTTTTAACATATTATCCTAGAGAAGTGCTGGCATCAAACTTCACAGGATGCCAGTCATCACTGAGTCCAAAATTTAGATATCCAACCAAGCTCTTGGAACCAACTCTAGCTTTTGCTAAAATATTAAATCCAGAATATCTGCTAAATGTATCCATATCAACATGTTTATCTTGATAATGTAGGGATAAGGGGCCCTGTAGGTAAAGAAAAGATAGGGTGAAGGTTTGTAATCAAATTAATGGAGAATCCTTCTACAGTCAGCTTCTGCCTCTACAGCAATCCAGGAAAAGGTCCCAAGTACCATGATTAACATAAGAATCACACACTTCCCCTTTACTTAATCCTTAAACCTAAACTATCTTTCCATAAGGACCCCACTTATATTCTGACCAAAGGGCAGGGAAAAGTCATATGACCAGAAGGAATTCAAGTTTAGGATCAAGGACATCCAGGAAGCCAATCAGATTCCAGTATCCTACATGGAGAGAAAGATCTCAATAAAAGGAGCTGGGGACAAAATCCCCAAGTATTCACTTTTAGATACTTACCTACTCATCCAGAGTCACGGTCTCTCATCTCTCTCTTACTGATTTCCCATCCTTCAAATAAATTGACTTCCTTTATTTTAAACTCTACTTCTTTAACTCTTTACTGATCCTAGGTTGAGCAATACCAGGAGCTTCATTTTCCAGCAGAGCAGTGGCTTGCTATCCATCCCTGGACATTACAATACAAAAATTACATTCGATTATTTTTAGACCTAATACCCTTAGAACCTATTCTCACATACATTCTGGATTCCTGCTAATGTGAATCATAAAAATCCTACATCTAAGGGTAACCAATTTAAAATTCTCCCCAGGGGGCTGGGGATTTAGCTCAAGTGGTACCGCACCAACCTTGGATGCACAAGGGGCCCGAGTTTGATCCCTGGTACCAAACAAACAAACAAACAAACAAATAGATTCTCCCTAGGTCATAGTCTGCATTTGTTGTGCTCAAGCATACTGACATCTAACTTTAGGTCCAGACCAGGGCAAAAATGAACAATGTTAATGACTTTTTTCATAAGATAATAATAAGTCTTGAAAAGAGTAGGCATTCCCCTTGCAAGGCACCTACCTGAAAAAGGTGATAGGGTCATCCCAAAGGAACTCTGAATCCTCTCTCTCTTTCAAGAAGCACTGCTTCTTCTCACTCAGATACACTTGAGTGTTCAGATTCATCCAAATCCAGTCCAAGTCTCAGAATTCCACTTGTTCTCAGTGACTTCATAGATGATTTAATGAGTTTCTAAATTCAATTTTCATTTTAAGTCTGTAATCCATTCAGTTATATATTTTTAATTGAATTCTTTATTGGTGCATTTTATAGACAGCTCACAATCACACTCAACATTGGAGAGTTTGTACCAGTATATGTCACGAGTTAGTTCTCATTTTTACCCATATCCCTACCCACCCCACAACCCCCCACCCCCTATATAGATGTGCTTTCTTTTTCCTTTTCAAATCATATTTATTCTTTCCCCTCATTAGTTTCCCCTTCCACATTCCATTAGAGTATTTCCTATTTCACAAAAT